>JAEIFU010002545.1:0-42057 GCA_018904235.1 Lordiphosa stackelbergi
AGTTACGTATTGCTAATGTAAGATTCTTAAGAGGCATCTCAAGCATTACGCTATATAAAATTTTATTTAAAAGGCTTTTCGGGGCAGTTTTGTGAAGGCTTCTATGGAAATTAGAGTCAGACTTATTTAATCAAGAACCGTATGAAATTCAAGGTAAATTAGAAGAAAATGTAACCTCTTTTTTTGGGATTTTTCCTTAATTATGTGCCATGGAAAAATCATTGGTTGGGCGGGTAGAGAGTAGGGATGTCGAAATATCGATATCGAATACTTATTGAATAAATTTTTGGTGTGCATTTTGTTAGTTTCGGACACAAAAATGGGGGTTTTCTGAAGGCATTCTCTTGGTATATATTACTGATGCCACTAATATCCAAGAGAATGCCCTTAAGAAACCTTCCATTTTGTTCAAAAACCAAAATAGAGTGTTCATAATAATATCGTCAAAATGTATTCAATATCGATATTTCGACAACCCTAGTAGAGAGCGAAGCTGCCAGGTCATCAGGTCAGCTTATTAATAGTTAGTTGCTGTTATTAAATTCACTTTTTCTATATTATTCCAGTTATGCTGGTTCTCTTCCACTGTACTTTAATTTTCTATCTGTTTTTAAAGTTAGGCTCAAGCTTACGCATTATATGACTTAAAAAG
This sequence comes from Lordiphosa stackelbergi, assembly GCA_018904235.1. NCBI lineage: Eukaryota > Metazoa > Arthropoda > Insecta > Diptera > Drosophilidae > Lordiphosa > Lordiphosa stackelbergi. Next base: position 653 of record JAEIFU010002545.1, read on the forward strand.
GCAAAAAGGATTATATTATTTATATGTGTTATGGGTGTTGCAAAGTGGTGGGTCAAAGAAACCCCCACTGGCTGAATTTGCATAATCCCCGTCAATACTCCCCATCGATACTTCGGAAGAAGAGACCCTGCTTTGTCTAGGCCAGTGCACCTAAACATCTGTGCAGTTCGGGATTGGTAGAAAAGTCATAGGACTCTATAGGTCTTTCTCTTTGGAGTGCGTTCTTATAATTCTAAATGATCGGTTGCTGTTGACAGGCCTTACGATAGACTACACTTCTGGTGTTTGGGCGGTCACAGTGGATCTTAAATATGAACGTACGTTACAATTTCTAGATTTTTCAACCTTTGGAATCAACAACAACAGAAAAAAAACATCCTCATCACCGAGTTTCTATCGTAAAGACTGCACTTGTTAAGCCGTCTGCTAGTAAGTCTCAGCGCAGTCGTTTATACATCAGTTTCGAGGGAAAAACATATTGTCTTTCGACAAAAAAAGTATTTATTCAACATCTTAAGATTTTTTTGAACTTTTAAACCTTCTATATCAACAACAACAGGAAAAAAAAACATTCTTATCACCGAGTTTCTATCGTAAAGACTGCACTTGTTAAGCCGTCTGCTTGTAACTCTCCGCGCCGTTGCAGTTCGAGGCTTTTTGAAAGAAAAATATATTTTCTTCGACATTTCAAGATTTTTCTAAATTTTTCAACCTTCCAAATCAATCACAACAGAAAAAAAACAACCTTATCACCGAGTTACTGTCACACAGACTGCACTTGTTAAGCCGCCTGCTTATAAGTCTCGCTGCCGTCATCTATACTTCAAAGGGAGACAATTTCTGGTGCGTCTAAGTGACGCCAGTTGCTAAAAAATAACTCTCAGAGCAATGGAAACCCAAGCTATTCTAAATTATTGAGTTTCTTAAGACCAGAAATGTTCCCTTGTGTTTTAAGAGATGACTTAAGTTTTCAAAGAGTTCTCAGAGGAGCCTTCTTTTGAGTTACCAAAAACATTTGCTGAAGAAGGCTTCAACAGAAAATTTTTTTTAAAGGCCTATACTCAGATGAGATAAATTTTTAGTTTGGTACAATATTTCACATGAATAGAAACAATTTCATACAAATAAGATGCCTTTTCAAACGTATTCAGATTTCAAAGCTGTACAAAATTGTTTCTATTCATGTGAAATATCGTAACAAACTAAAAATTTATCTCATCTGAGTAAAGGCCTTAAAACTAAACTGCTTAAACAAAAGTTTTCTATAGAATATTTTATATAAATTTTATTATAATATTTTCATGAATATCAAGACCTTGAAACACTCAAAACCTAGTTCTCATAAGCAGCATATAAGCTCTTGTAGCTAAAAAAGTGTTAAAATCTGCCACAAAACTGTTAACAAGTGAACAAAATTCTACCAAAAATCCACCTTAAATTCTCTCACCATCTTCAAATTGAGACAAGTTCGAAACTCAATTCGAACTCGTTTCGAGTTTGACCCCTGCGCACGATTGCAACTGCAACTCAAAACCCGCTTCCGCACTCTGCGCGAAGAGCATACCGCCGAGTACTCACTCAGTGAGTGAGTGAGTGAGTGAGTGAGAGCGAGAGAGCGCGTAAAGAGAAATGAGTGAGTTAGGCTAGTGGCATTTTTTGGCCACTTGTTCGTTTGTTTGTTACCAATTTCCCCATCGATGCTCAATCAGTACAAAACTGGGCTGCATTTGCACCATTTCTTATGGTTGGCTGAAAGCAAAAAATGCCCAAAAAAAATGAGCGGCAACAGCGACGCCAACGTCAGGGAGCCGAGTCCCCTTGCTTCGTGCACTCGGCAAGCAAGCCAAATTACAACAACCTTTTTTCTGCACTCGGCAAACGAGTGTGTGTGTGAGTGTGTGTGGGTGAAGGTTGCCTCTATGAAAGAAGGCACCCTTCTTCTTCTTCTTCTTCCTTCTGCACTTCGATACAATTTGAACTTTTTCTTTATGATGCAGCCAGCTAACACGACAGATACACCTAGGGGAATTTAGCAAAAAAAAACTTTGATTATTTGATCCATAGATTCACTTGTTAGGAGAACTAAGGCCTAAAAATGGAAATAAACTGTTAGAAAATTTCAAAATCTAATGCAAATATAAACATTTTGTCTCGAACAAAGTAAGAATCAAACATGAATAGAAAACTGGTTTCCCTTACGTCAGCAGAATCAATCAAAATCAACAGAAATCATTCTCTAAATAGATAAGGACTAGGACCCTTCTTTTAGTAGACCGCAAACATTTTTTAGGTAATAAAAGCTGAAAATTTTTGTTTAGTTCACAAATACTTTTTTAAAAGCTTCTCTATATAGAAACTAATTAAGAACTTGACCAGAAATTAGTTTTTTAGGAGTAGAATAGCTAGATCCGGAGGTCCTTACACTTTGTACTGAACTGTAAAACTGTACTGTAAAATTGTCAACGAGAGCGACTAGCTTCGATCTGACCGCAACGAAGTTTAGTCCACTGACTAAAGGCCAGTTTACTCTCTTTTTGCCTCAGTTTCAGCCTGCGTTCGGCTCGTGTATGTGTAAATAGCGAAATGTTTTCGGCTCCTGGGGTCATCTGGTGACAATCGCTGCTCTAGTTCATTCGGAATAGAACTTATACCGTTTTGTACTTCAAATTTCAAGTATGTTTTGGTCTTGGATGTACTCAAATTAAGTACGAAACATTCTAGAATTGAAGAACGACCATTAATATTATTCAAATGAGAACCACAGTTACAGTTAGACGAAAAATTTAGTTCAAGAACAAAATTGACTTACAATCCGAGCTCCACGGAAAATGTGAATTATTTTAATTTGAATTTGTTCTAAAAATTCCCTGCTGGGAACACACTTTGGTTATGGAGAGGTAGATACACACCTGATCACATTAATAGGTACACACATCAACTCTGACTTTAAGGTAACAGAAAACAGTTTTATTCATTGTTTCAAACATAAAATTTGTTCTCATTGGTTTTTAAACTATTTGTTTTTAATGAAATAAACTTAATTTCTACATAAAAGATGATACATTAGTTCATTTTGTGTTTCAGATACGTTTTCAGTGTGATCATAATAATAGGTACACTTCATGTGTTGGTACAAAAAAAAATTTTAATTTCCATTTTGTGTTCTTTTTTAGGTAAATTAGTACTTCCTTACTTAGTATCCAGTATCTTTTTTTGGCCACTACTGCTATTCTTTTTGGCATACTTTTAACAAGAGCCTGGCAGGTCTCTTCTGGTGTCTCATACCACAGTTTTTGGACACCTTCCCATAATTTTTGTTTATTTGAAAATGAATGCTTTGCCAATTTCTTTTTTAAGTCTCCCCACAAGTTTTCAATGGGGTTAAGGTCGGGGGATTGGCTTGGCCACTTCAGAACTTCAACTTTTTGGTCCTCGAAAAATGTAGATAACAGCCTTGATGTGTGTTTAGGATCATTATCTTGCTGAAATACCCAACGTAATGGCATATTTTCCTTAGCATACGGTACCATAGCTGTTTCCAAAATGAACTTGTGCTCTTCGTAGTCTGATAAATTGGATCTGAAGAAGCAACCCCATACCATTATATTGCCACCTCCATGTTTGACTGTTTTTTTTGTAAACCGTGAATGGAATTCCTTTCCATTAGGGCGTCGAACATTCCTTTCACAGTCATTCCCAAACAAATTAATCTTGGTTTCATCGCTCCATAATATGTTTCTCCATTTTTTCTCCCCGGTGCATCCTACTCAGTCTTTGTGGTCCCTTGCAAAAGTTTGCCTCATGGTGATATTTTTTTTTGTGCATTTTCAATCGCGACTATTGATTCCCAATGTTTTGTACTGCGACGATTTTGAGATTGACAACCCACTTGGAAGTCATAAAATACCCATTTGCGGTTTTTACATTAGTTTTCTGCGATGCCACAATACCTATTATCAAAGTTAAAATACATTTTCCCTGCAGCATTCCTTTTCAAGCGCAGACTTAAAAGAATATGGCAATGAAAGGAGTTTTTATAATCTAGTAAAAGAATTAAAAATATTAGAAGAAGGTATTGAGATTAAAACTAACAGAGAGGTGAAGAAAGTGCATTTTGTTTTGGGGCTCGTTATAGGGGACAACTTGGCGGTAAATAGTATTAATGGCTTTGTAAAATCTTTTAATTCTAAAAGGTACTGTCGTGCTTGCAGACGATCAAAGCCTGAAATGCAGGTTGATGTTTCAGAAATTAAAAAATCATTAAGAAATAAAGGAAATTATTCGTCAGACTTGTTGGCAAACAATTTTCAAGAAACGGGAATTAAAACTAATTGCGTTTTTCCTGATTTGCCCAACTTTCATATAACAGAGAGCTTATGTTTTGACCTAATGCACAATGTATTTGAAGGAGTATGTAAATACGATGTTTGTAATATACTCCTAACATTAATTAAACATAAAGTTCTATGTTTGAATGATATTAATAGTCATAAGAAATTGTTTCAGTTTGGAGAGACAGAAATTGGCAATCAATCGAATTCTTTAAATTTTGATTGCTTAAAAAACTTTAATTTAAATATGACTGCGAGTGAAATGAACTGCTTTATTCATTTTTTGCCCCTTATTATTGGTGATTTGGTACCTCATGATAATCCAGCCTGGCAGTTATCTTGATTTTGTTGGATATTATCGAACTACTCTTTAAATCTAAGTGTTCAACTAAAGAATTAGATACTCTACAAGAGCTGGTGGAAAAACATCACAATATGTATATAAATCTTTTGGCAAGCTGAAACCGAAGCACCATTTTCTTGTGAATTATCCTGCAGCGATTAAAAAATGTGGCCCACTCAAGTATCTGTGGAGTATGCGCTTCGAGTCGAAGCTAAGAGAAGCCAAATTATACACACACAATATTAATTCTCGAGTAAATCCGTCTTGTTCAATAGCTGTTAAAGCCGGACTCAAATTTGCCAAATTTTTAATTGATCATGAGAATAATATTGAACCAACCTTAATTTTTAATTCTTCCACATTTTCGAATTTACAAAAAGAAAAATATTTCGATAAAATAAATAACTATGAATACCGTGATTTCATTTTCTAAACAGCAAAACTTGTAATGAGCTGGAATTTAAAGGAACATTATATAAAATCAACTACTATTTAGCAACTTTTCGTATAAACTTAAGCTTATTTAAAATTTTAAGATTTTTGATTCATAATGAAAATGTTTCTATTATAAGTCAAGAAATTTCTGTACTAGCATACGACAATCATTTTCGTGCTTATGATGTAGGAAGTCCCAATGATAACATATGTATAAAAAATATTAATGAATTTGTAAGTCCTCCGTTGCACATATATCCATTGAATAATGGTAAGTCATATATACGACTAAGATATATTTAAGGTGTACAAATGTATGAACAAACTGAGTATATAATTTCATTTAAAATAAACACAAAGAAGCAAGACATAATTACTGATTTTATTGCACTGGTGCTAAGAACAAATTGGGATTGACTTAAGAAATTTTCAGGCTCATCTTAAGGACATTTTATTCTTATTTTGGGCGGCAAATTCTTGATTCTAGGACGAATTGGGATGGATTGCAAGTATGCAAACTACTCGTTAAGAACAAATTTGGGATTGATATAGGTATTTTCTGGACTTAAATCAAGAAATTTTTGTTCTTATTTTAAGTATGTAAGCTCTTGGTTTAATACATGCTTGAGATTGATTTAAGTATATAACGGGCTTGAGTCAAGAACAAATGGGGATTGATCTATCAAGAACATTTTGTTCTTATTTTTAGTACTCAAGTTTAGCACATGCTCGAACTAACTGTACTTTATTTTTAACCTTAAACGGTCTAACATCAAGTATTTCGTTATTTTAAAAGTACTATTTTTTTACAGAGTTTGTTTATTGAGCACGTTTTATCCCTCTTACTACCAATAATTTTTCTCCATATGTTTTTATATTATCTTATGAATGAATAGTTCTTTGTAATGTGTAATATTTGATTTAAAATCTTGAGTACATTTTTTGTATAAAAATATTTATCTTTGGCGTAAATGACATTTTTCCATCATCATATTTTTTTTATAATGCGTAGCAAAAACTTACAGTTTAATGCATTGGCATAGCTTCTCATGGTTTCTTATGCATTCTTGTATAGCCCTTTGTACCATCAGAAAGATTTTAGATAGCAAAAGTACATGTAAAAAATTAAGCAAATTTAATGTCAAAATGAGAAAAATCGCGCTAGCAAGGCCGTGAAACCGAATATATTCAATTGGGTTATAAGTTAATGTAAGATTAGCCCACATTAGTTTAATTGCATTGTTTCTCTATGAAAATTCTATCAAATATAGTGTTTTTAACTACTTTAATTTTTTTGTCTAGGTGGTCTTTTTTTTAATCGACCCCCTTAAGTGTTTGGTTTAGGTAAATCGCCAAACTATCAGTAGACTCTCAACTCAAACTATGGCCAAACTCACTTTTTGACGAGGGAGATAAGAAACCCAGCAAAATGTTTGCAGGATAGTTTGCCCTCTCACCATGAGTCTCGCGCTCTTAGCAAAACAGTTTAGTCCGCAACATTTTCTGAGCGCTGCAAACTTTTCTTTTAAGTTTTTACCTATTTCGCGGTGAAATTTTCCAAATTTTCTTACTTAGTGCGCGCCTGCATAGCTAAACGAAAGTCTACGCCAAATCTTAGATCCTTGTCTGCAATACACCGTAAAGGGAACTCTCAAAAACTGTAAATTTTTGAACTCTTGGGTTGATTGGTCACTGTTTAAGCCAAGCTTCAGAATTACAGGCTCGATTTTTGGATTCTGGTTCCAGTATGAAGTGTCTAGCCCTTGACCGAAGTCACTCGTGCTTTTCACACAGACACGAGCCGAACTGGCGTGAGCACAGTAAATCAAGTAAATTGTCTGAAGGCACATCAAAATTTAATAAAATCTTTGTCAGAGGATTAACCATTATTTTACTATTCTAGTTCTAAATCCGCTTATTAAATGCATTTGTCCCTGACCTTAAGGTAAGCTCAGCTTAAGCCCAAGTACCCGTACCCAGTACTTTCCTGGAACTTCTCTCTCTCTCTCTTACTTTGGGTTGACCTTTGCACAGCCACTTGAACAAGGAACAACAACAAGAAAAAACCACCCAGACACAATAATCATTTGAGTTGAAAGTAGGAAAACAAAAAAAAAACACAAACTTAATTCATAAACCACAAAAAAAAAAAACTCTCTCTCACACACACAAAGCAAAGCTAGGACTTCCCCTTTTTCCAGATGCCACTCAATCCGTGGCTCAATCAAAAAAAAAGGGGAGCCGCAGCAGCAGCAGCAGCATTTGCAGCAGCAGATTCCTATAAGTTTTTCCCAATCAGAAAAAAAGGCTCCTCCACAAGTCAGACAGAGACAAGGCAACAGCAACGTTTGAATGAATGAATTTCAATACATGCAACTGACAGCAGTTATCAAAAAAGCAGCAGCAGCAGCAACAGCAACAGCAGCAACAGCAGCAGCAGCGGCAGCAGCAACGGCGACGGCGCAGAAAAATACAAAAAAAAAAAAAAAAAAAAAAAAAAATCTAAAAAATCTATTGAAAGAAATCAAAAGCGTGTTGTTGGCTCCACAGCAATTGAGTGTGAGTGCGCGCGCGCTCTCTCTCCTTTGCCTAATGCTCTCTTGAGTGCGACTGCTGCTGTTGCTGCGGCCGCAGCTGCGAGTGCGAGTGCTGCTCACTGTTGCTACTGCGGGGTTGTCGGCGCTTAACGAAGGTTCAATATTTTCAGTCATCAACTGAATTCGTGACTGGCAACATCGTCGACCCTGTGTGTGCCGCTTTGGTGTTGGTGTTGTGTGGCAAGAACGAAGCTTCAAAAAAGAAAAGAACCCCCCAAAAATCTAACAAAAAAAAATATATAATTATAAAATTGAAATAATTCTAATTATTTTCAAGAGAAGAAAAAAAAAAAAAAAAACTAATTATTTGTTTAAAATTTTTTTTCAAGTGTTTGAAGGCTGATGAATGACGCGAAATGCGGTGTAAAAGTGCAAGTGTCAAGTGTAAACAACAACAACAACTACAGTCTGATGAAACATGTGCAAATTAAACAACAACAACAACGATCACAACAATATGGTGTAAAAATTTGTATCATAACGGCAATTGGTGGATCTGATCATGGCCTCAGCTCTTAGCCAGCCGTCGCTGCAAGCCAATCACATACCACAACAACAACAACAGCAGCCAAAATCACAACAACGATAGCAACAACAGCAACAACAACAACAACTTAGTGTTTAGTGTTTAAAAAGAGGAAGAAATATTTCAAAGTTAAATCAAATTGGCCAAGTTAAACAAATTGAAGAATTTTTTTGGGCACGTACAACAACAACAACAACAACAAATAATTATAAAATTAAGGTGTTTGAGTGACAACAACAGCAACAGCAACAACAACAACAAAGAGTGTGTGCTTAGAGCATCCTTCCAATAAACCAAAAAACATAAACAAAAGCCCACGAATGCAGCCAACATTGCCACAAGCCGCTGGGACAGCCGATATGGATCTGACGGCTGTTCAATCAATCAACGATTGGTTTTTCAAAAAGGAGCAAATTTATTTATTGGCACAATTTTGGCAACAGGTAAGTAAAGAAAGTGTGTGCCCCAAAAAAGTGTGTTCCTCATTTTATACTAGAAAGTTGAAGATTTCCACCAATTTCTATATTTTTGATTATTAAACACAACTCTTCAACAAGCGAAGAAATTGATTATAAACACAATTTAGCCGTTTTTTTTGTTTCTCTTCATCGAAGTTTGATAAAATACTGATTGACTCCAAACGAAAGTCATTTTTTGATAAAAAAAATCAAGTGACAGACAGCTAAAGAAATCTAAATTAAGCCTGGTTTTTGTTATAAAAATTTCTACCTCAAAGCAGTGTTACCTAAACCAAATCAAACAAGTTGTGAGTGTTTTTAGCAATCAATAGGGAAAAAACTGCTTAAGATGGAACCGAAAGGTTCTTGAAACAGCTTTACAGTCTAACTGGTGTTTGTGTTTCCGTTTTTAAAGTTATACGCTTGCCTAGTATGATCTCAAGTCAACTAAAACTTGCTAAAATAGATCAAATCAAGGGTAGCTGGGAACCGGGGGAATCTTGAAACAGCTGTACAGTCTAACAGACTTCTTAGTGGTGTGTTGTGTTTGTGTTTTTAAAGTTATTTGCAAACATAACAAAGACCTCTTGCTAAAATAGATCAAATCAAAGGTAGCTGGGAACCGGGGGAATCTTGAAACAGCTGTACAGTCTACCAGACTCCTTAGTGGTGTGTTGTGTTCGTGTTTATAAAGTTATTTGCAAACATAACAAAGACCTTTTGCTAAATTAGATCAAATCAAAGGTAGCTGGGAACCGGGGGAATCTTGAAACAGCTGTACAGTCTACCAGACTCATCTGTGTTGCGTTTAGTTTCTGATTTTTAAGTTGTATGCAAACATAACAAAGATCTCTTGCTAAAATAGATCAAATCAAAGGTAGCTGGAAACCGGGAGGTTCTTCAAACAGCTATACAGTCTACCAGACTCCTTTGTGTTGCGTTTATTTTTTGTTTTATAAGTTATTTCCAAACATAACAAAGACCTCTTGCTAAAATAGATCAAATCAAAGGTAGCTGGGAACCGGGGGAATCTTGAAACAGCTGTACAGTCTACCAGACTCCTTTGTGTTGAGTTTAGTTTTTGTTTTATAAGTTATTTCCAAACATAACAAAGACCTCTTTGCTAAAATAGATCAAATCAAAGGTAGCTGGAAACCGGGGGAATCTTGAAACAGCTTTACAGTCTAATAGTCTCTGCACACTGAGCACATTTTAGAGGAACGCTTGGAATTTTGATGATGATGTGAAACTGAAATTTACACTGGCCACATCTAACATCCCACATCTGTCAGTCAATGACCGTGTTCAGCAGAACATCTTGCTCCATGATCGTGTAAAAATTTGCAATAATCTTCCTACTAAACTTGAGTAATGCGGCATCATAATAGCCAATTTGAGGTCTAATGATACAGGAGCATGTATCAAAGAAATAGTATGCTACTTTAAAGTGATACTGCTCCCTCCAACAGCAAAAACTACTAGATGCAAATTTTTTTCTGATACCTGCTCAGGGATCAATTATTCTGCTGAACAAGCACAAAAATATGGGCATTTCCACAGTCGCGAACGCGACAATCGTACGCCTTTAAAGTGCAGAAAAATATAGAAGACAAAACGAATTTTTGATTTTGTTTCTATTTTTTGGTAGAATTTTGATAGCAGTATATTTAGTGCAAAGGGGAGGTTCAGTCGATTTGACGATTTAAATATACTTTAAAAAAATCATGGGATTTATCACGCGACAAAAATGGAAGTCGTTTTCGACTGCATCTAAAAAAATTCATAAATCTGCGAAAGTTAAATAAATATTTTGAAGCAGTTAACTTTTAAATAAAGGGGAATAATGCAGCTTTTTATTGAGTGCAATCATACGCAATTATTTACATTAGTTTTGTTTTTATAAGCTTTCTTCGGTATTCAGGCCTATTTTTTGATAGTAAAGAATCATAAAAGCTGTACTTACATTTTAAGATTTATTTGGATTTTTATTTTCAATGTTATGTTAAGAAAAATCATTTTAAAAAAAACATTTTTTTCAATCTCGGTGGACCTTTCTGTGGAAATGCCCATATATGGAAAAAAAAAATTGGCATGAAATTTATTTAACATTTGCTCATAATATCAGGCTTATAAATCTAATGGTGGGGACTAAAAGGCAGATATTATTGGTCCTAATCCCGAAGGAAGACTATTTGGGCGTTTTGCGACATATTTTGCAAATTCTTATGCTAATTTAATCAGCATCAGATCTCGGTCGTTTTGGTATATGGGCCTTGGTATTATCGATGCATTTGCTGCTCGAAATTTCAGAATTAATGCCAATTGGGTCCTCTGCGTAAAAGGTGGAAAGATCTGCATCATGTCCGGGTGCGGGCGAGCACCTATCATGATTTTGTTACATGTCATCAATATGGTCCTTATGCTAGCTTCTGTGCATAGCGTTTTTAATATATAAAATAAAAATATTTAATAATGCATGACAAGTTTCTCTGGCACTACTTAATTTTATGAGGAACGTGTGGAATAGAAACATTTTGCATCAAGATGTTAGATGTTGCTCAGTGGAAAAAGCCTATAACTGGTGTTTGTGTTTCCGTTTTTTAAGTTATACGCTAGCATAGTATGATCTCAAGTCAACTAAAACTTGCCTAAAATAGATCAAATCAAATACCGGAAGGTTCTTGAAACGGCTGTACAGTATACCAGACTTGTTAATTTAATTTAATTTTATTTTATTTCGGTTTTATCCCAACGCTACAGATACATAGGTACTATAAATAGGAGCATTGGTCACAAAAACATAGAGATCACAATAGATGATGTATATAAAAAAATAAAATATATAAAAAATAAAAATACATTAAATTTAATCCTAACAACCCTAATAAAATACTAAACTTTTCTAAAACTTTCATTTAATCTATGTTTGTCTTTTGAGATGATTTAAAATGCATTGCGTTCCCAATAGTCTTAATTTTATATGTCAGGTTATCCCAATAGCGGGCAGATTGAATGAAAAAATGTTTTTCGGAGCTGGCCAATCTTACGCGCTGACTAACTATGTTTTTCGTTCGTGTTGAAACAGCAAGTTGTATATTTTGAAATAAATAGTGAGGCTCTTTTGTCGTTAGAATCTTAGGAATCTTAATCCACGACTCTAAGTCAAGGCCAAGAATTTGTTTTGCGAATTGCGCGATATGGTCTCTACTACCAAGATTGAATACATATCTTACGATGGAGTTAAATGCCATCTTAAGCCTCTTAGTGGTGTGTTGTGTTCGTGTTTATAAAGTTATTTGCTGATAAACAAAGACCCATTGCTAAAATACATCAAATCAAAGGTAGCTGGAAACCGGGGGAATCTTGAAACAGCTGTACAGTCTACCAGACTCCTTTGTGTTGCGTTTATTTTTTGTTTTATAAGTTATTTCCAAACATAACAAAGACCTTTTGCTAAAATAGATTAAATCAAAGGTAGCTGGAAACCGGGAGGTTCTTGAAACAGCTATACAGTTTACCAGTTTCCTTAGTGGTGTGTTGTGTTCGTGTTTATAAAGTTATTTGCTAACATAACAGAGACCTCTTGCTAAATTAGATCAAATCAAAAATAGCTGGAAACCGGGGGAATCTTGAAACAGCTGTACATACTACCACACTCCTTAGTGATGTGTTGTGTTCGTGTTTATAAAGCTCAGATTAGATCAAATCAAAGGTAGCTGGGAACCGGGAGGCTTCTTGAAACAGCTGTACAGTCTACCAGACTGCTTTGTGTTGCGTTTAGTTTCTGCTTTTTTTAAGTTATATGCAAACAATACATGACCTCAAGCCAACTAAAACCTGGCTCCAATAGATAAAATCAACGGTAGCTAAAGAAATTTGAACAAAGTTCTTTATGGGCTACTGTCAAAAAAAATGTTGTCATCAAAGTGACACAATTTAGACATCAATTTGAAACTATTGAGTATCGAATTCTCTCTATAATACTCCAAGTATCACATTGGGCGTGTTCACCAGCACAAATCGATGACGAAAAAATCGATGGATCTAGTTCAATTGTTGAGGTGAACGAATGTGAAGTTCAACTATGATTGCTTATTTTTGTCATTTTAGTTAAAAAATCGAAACGATAGCTTTCACGCATACCATTTATACCTCAAAATTTCATCAAAGCGTTAAACAAAATCCAATTAACTTTTTTTGATGGATGATGTTTGATGTTTTATGTATGCTGGTGAACACGGCCATTGATATCTTCGAAATTATTAACATGATCTTTTGAGGATTTCAATTTGATACTAACGAGCATCCGGTTGACACTTTTTGGTATTAAATTTTTAGTATCAATTTGGCACTAGGTCTTATTACTTTGACACTTCAATTATCAAACTTTTAGTATCATTTTGAAACTAGCTTTTATCAACTTAAAATTATTGCTTATCAAATAAATTCAGTTCTTTACAAACTTAGTACATAACATTTTAAAACACTTTATTTTTATCCTAAACTCTTATAATTTATTTTATTTACACTAATAAATTAAATTCATCAAGAGAAACATTGGTCTCTCACTGCATGCCTCGTGTGCACGCGAATGTTGTACAATCAGAAGTCACTATATGTACCCGTACATCAGAGTCCCTCAGCCAAAGCCCCTGGGGCACGTACATACTCCGCAATCCCCACCAAAAGCTTTCCGAAGTCATATATCACTGTGTGTTAGAGAGAGACACAGTCACGATTTCGTGCTCTCTTCATGAGGGGGCTTACGCCCTAAGAGACCTTGAGTGAAAAACACGAAAAACGCTAAAAAAAAAGCCAGTTCTGCAGCTTTCTTCATTTCGAACCTCTCCCATTGTTCGTTATCTTGCAAAGCGCTGAAACAGCAACAGCAGCATTGTGTCTTGTTATGTGTCCTGTCTGAATAGTTACATTTGTTATTTACATATGTTGGCAAAAAAGAACCAGAACAACATTTATTCTTAAGCTTACATTGTAAGTGTGAACTCCGTTTTATAATCCATCCGTTTCTATATATCTTCATCACGTCGTACTGGGTAGGGTGAATTGTTTGCAAATAAATTAAAACACCAAATGTGGCATCGCCAAGCATCGCCAGCTGCCACATTCGGCATGTTTCCTTGTACAATTCATACATTCTTAAAAAAAGTTGATTAGCTTTAAATTGATTCTTCTGCGCATCAAAATAATATTCTAAGTTTCAATGTAATACTTTCTAGGCTTACATTGATACAAAAAAAAAATGATACTAGTTTCAGTTTCAATTTGAGACACATGTTTCAAATTGAAATTGATACAATTTTTTGGGTGTTTTCTAATTTTACCCTAAATTATATTATTACCTAAATATAATGCCTAAAAGAGGTAAATGTTTTGATTGCTGAGGTGTTAAAAATTTTGAAAAGCCCTAGGTGTAGACTTATGAGGGGAATAATTGGTTCGGAAAAAGTGAATGGAACAAAATTGGAAGGTTCTAAAAATTGTGCTTGATTTGGTTTATTTAATATCCAAATGACACTAGCCATAGTTTTAATAAATGAAATCATAGGCTTTCAACCTTAAAACTTAAGACTAAAAATGATTATAATATTTGATATATTTTTATAATTTTGATGAAAAAGCCTAAATTAAGCTGAACTAGAATTAGAATGTGCCTTTATAATTAGATAATTTAATTTGCACTCCTTGCATGCTTATGAGAACTGTCAGAATAAAAAAATTAGTTTTTTACAAATTGCGAGTTTTACCCGTTTTCTTGATGACGCAAGTGTTAGATTTTCAAATAAAATTGATAAAACCTTATGAAGCAGTATTAATGTTCTGCATCTAATCCAGTTTTCTAGGCTTAAGTCAAAAATTTTATGGCTTTTATCTTGCAATAGAATTGAAGGCCACTTTAAGTTTCTGCATGCTGCCGGCAACACAAGAACCAAAAATTTCTGTTCCCTAAAAAAAGGTTGGAACTGGGAAGCCTAAGATTAACTGGCTTATAATTTTATAAAGAGTTGTGTTGAATTGGATTAGTGGCTTGCTCAGCAAATGCAATTTCAATGTAAGAGAAATTTAACAAAGCTAAAAGTCACTTTTCATATAGATTTAGTCAAAGGTAGCTAAAGAAATTTACTCTAAATAAAGCGGTATTTTCAGTAAACACTTCTTAACCAAGCGGTCCTACTTATTATTGGAAAGGTTTTTAGGTAAGGTAAAAAAGGTATTTGGAATTTCCCGTACCTAGGTAAAGGTACACTAGAAGATCTCTAAAAATTGTAAAGCATGGCTCCATCCTTTTTTTATTAGTAATGAACTTTACTTCATTACACACAGAGTCTAAAAGTCTATATAAATAAAAGTGTTACACCTGACTGACTGATGTCTGACGCACAGCCCAAACCATAAGATTTAGAAAGCTAAATTTTGTACAGTAGTTTTGAAATCGTAGAACTTTTTTAGGCAGGCTCTAGGTCATTAAGTTATGGATATTGTCCACAACTTTTCTAAAACAAGACACGCATAACACCACAAAGGAGGCTGGTTTTATCTAATGCTGAAAATGACAACTAAGTTTGAATGTGATAAATTCACGGAAAACTGTTGTATGAAACTTTTTTGTTTATCATCCAAACAAGTTCAAATTATTTTCAAAATTTCTATCAGCCTTGTTCTGGTTTTCACTTAAGAGTATCCCAAACTTTAGTTTATCTTTACCCAACGGTTTCAAATTAAAATGTTTTAATTTTTGATTTGCCGAAACGCGTAGGAGAAAACCTGAGCCAAAAAGTGTTTTGACTGCAAATCAACGGATTCAAATTCAAACGTTTTAATTTTTGATTTACCGAAACGCGTAGGAGAAAACCTGAGCGAGAAACCTGAGAGAAGTGTTTTGACTGCAACAAGGGGAAGACGGCCGAACAACAATCCCAATTGTACTTAACAAAAACACTAACATACAACAGCATTTTTGAACCAATACGATTTTGACAAATTTTGTCGCAAGTGAAAACCGGAATAGGCCTGTATATGAAAATCCAACTATAAGGCTATCCAAATGTAAGGTTTAAAAAATGAAACATTTGATTATCAAATGATTATTTTCCACAGAAAGGAAAACCAAACATTGAAACAGCTAATTTATCAATAACCTGAATCAATCGATTTGAATTTGACAATTTCGGCATACGTTTTGTCCCTAAGTTAAGCTTTAATAATCATATTTCTGTCATCTCTAAGAAAGCTATAAGTGTTCTTGGGTTTATCAAAAGATTTAACAATCCGCATCTTACTAAACAATTATACGTCTCACTGGCCCGACCAATACTTGAATATGGGTCGTGTCAAGATATCAAGACTAACTTGAATCGTTTCAAAAACACTTTTTAACTTTTGCCCTCCGCGGTCTCAACTGGGATCCCACCAACCATCTTCCACCCCACAAGCATTGACCACTCTTAATTGATCTTCCATCTCTTAAGAACCGTCGGACGTGCAATAATAATGTCCAAATAATAATGACTAAATGTAAGATAAGCTTACATTAGTTCAATTTATTTGTTTCCCCTTGAAAATATGATAAACAGAGTGTTTTAAAGTATTTTTAATTTTTTGGTGGAAATGTCCATATACATATTCTATTGTATTCTAGTATGTTTCCTTTTCATATATATTGTGTAGGTACTCACCTTCAAATGCTTGTTTTTCATCAAACTTAATAGTTTTGTTAACTCAAAGTTGACATTTGCCATTCGGGTTGAAAAATATTCCATTCTAGATCAAAAGTAAATCTTTATTCCATTCACTATTTGGTGACTGATCAATCATTGTTAATTATTAATATAGTTTAAATTTTACTAAACGATAATGCAAAACATTTTCTGCTTACATTTCAAATTTAGTTTTGTTTTTTTTTAATATTTCTTGGAAATGACCGAAAATCCTCAAAATCAAAAAAAGGGTAGAGAAGATGCAATACAACAATTGATAGTAGGAAAAATATTATACATAGTATTGACAAGGTAATGGAAAAAAAAACTCGAATTTAAAAATACCGTGCTAATTTAGAGAAAATTTTAGAGTCTACTGTCAAATTCTTTTCTGTAAATGTTAGAATTATTTCGGTGACCAAAATTTAAAAATTGTTTACAAGTATTTTGATTGAACAAACAACAGTTCGACTTAAGTCAAACATAAATCAAAATCAGATAGATGTCAAAAGTAGGTGTTATAGTTTCCAATCCACATTTTTATGATCCAAATAGTTACAGACTGAAAATAAGTTACCATCAATTTAAAACAAGAACAAATTTTATAATAAGAAAACGGTTCTAAATGTTCTTAAAATGAATAAAGTTCTACCAAAGAGCAATATAATCTCTAAGATGCCGAACGCCCATACAATGGTTTTGCAATATGCAGCTGTTTTTTTTTTTTGGTGGCGCCGAAAATCGCGCTCTCTCCGCTCACACAAAGTTGGGAGCGTAAAAATCTAAAAATAGAATGCACTTGCTTGTGTGAGTAATGCTTGAGAATACGTGTGCACACTTACAGTCGCCGGCTGTCGCTGTATGCGTACAAAAACGCGGCTGGCTCTAGAGCGTCTCTCTCTCTCTCTCTGGCTTCTGGACAAAATTTCAAGAGACCGAAAAGCCAGATGAAAAGCCAGGGGGAAAAAATCGTATGGCGTTACTCGTCTTCATATTCTAATGTCTTCTAATGCCTGTGTCTGGATTCGATCAAATCATGCTTAAATGTTTCCGTTTCTCACAAATCGACTGTGTTACTCGGTTTTTAGCTTCTAAGCTTCGTTTATATTCTTTCTACGCTCTATATGGTAAAGTGAGAGAAGCTTGGCTTGGCCCCGTTGAGGAGCTGTATAGCCAGTTTTACCTTTACCTTATATGGTAAAACGTTTCGTTTAAAACACAACTCTTGTCAATTTTGATCCATCGAATTGGGAAATGACAACAGCTTCAATTGTTTTACAAATAAGAACTCCCGTTCTTACACTATTTTGCACAACTTTTCAGCTCAAATTGTGAATTTCTCCCTCTTAAAATTTTCTTAACTTTAAAAACAGAATTGAAAATTAATTTCCAGCACAAAATTCTTGAAAATTCAAATCATAAATTATTCGTTGTAAACGGATATGAAATATGTTTTCTTCAAAAAGCTGTGTTATCTTTTTCCTCGAAAATTGTTCAATTGTTGTTCAACTTACCAAGAAATGTAGATTACTTAAATCCAGTTAAGTTGAATTTAGTTTAGCTTGGTCGATTTTTTCCAAGATAAACTGAATAGAAATTTAAGGCAAAGCCTAAATAAAGACTAGAGATTGATATACACAAAACACTATGAACATCATCAAAGATTAATATAGTTTATTTATTTTGATAACCCATTCGTGTGGGAATTCATGTATTTTTAGTTAGAATTGAATACTTTAGCCTTATGTATGCAAATGCTGCATTTCAATATTTTGTACCGGAAACAAGTTATCTAACAGGCACGTAATAGTTACTTGAGTCTCAATTTTTTCTGTTGGCAAGCCTTTTATAAGCAATTCCCCCAAAACCACATTAATCAGTTAATACATGAAATAAAAGTTCCCAATTTCTTGCCATTACTTACATATACTTACTTCTGTTCTTCAGTTGAATGAAGAATGACATTACTACTTTAAGAAAACGAACGAATAAACTTGAGCGTAGACTTCCATATACACGTTACTCTTGTGTGTTTGTGAAGGGAAAAAGCCCGACGTTTATTGATGTTTTTTAAAGCTAAGCTGTTTATGATCCAATGTTTAGGAAATGTAAGTTTACATTTGAGAGCGATATCTTAAAAGTAGTGAGAGGCGGCTTTATGAAACAGCTGTACAGTTGACCAGAATTTATTTGTGGTAATGTGTGATCCTATTTAAAGTTATAAGGAAACATAGCGTGACCTCGAGCTGGCTAAAAACTTGAAAGTTTAATTATATGTACATAATATATATAAATAGTTCTACGATTTTTATTTACTAAATTATTACTTAAAGTCAAAAATTTTCTAATGCCCAAATATAGCCATGGCCCGGCCCGGGGCCGAAAATATTTCGCTATTCACATGTACACAACCCGAGCTTGCTGAGACCAAAAGAGCAGAAAGGCGTTATTCGCTCACAGAGTTCCGATTAGGTCGAAGCAGATTCACGGAGCTTTTTTTCGGACACACTATTTGGCCTCGCTCTCACTGGCCATCGCTGATATAGAGTAACCGACTGAAAAGAACCGTCAACATCTTATTCGGTTTGAGGGGTGTATGAGGTTTTACTGAGTTTTTGGACACTATTTACACGGGTTTCTATTTACACACAGCTTACTATTTACATTGAAATATGGCGGGAGGTTGTCTGAGTTCTCTCACTATTTACACCAGTTTCTATCTCCACACAGTATACTATTTCTTTTGTCCATTTTATAAACAATGTCTGTTCTCGTTTGTCTCCGTCTCTTGTCTTCTTTCTCACTCTTTTTGATCATTTTATATACAGTGTGACCATCGTTTGTGTCTTAATATACTAAAATACCTATCGATATATTTGTATTTTTAAATAATTTCAATATCTAGACTATTATCAAATATTACTATTCCCTAAAGAATGCTTAAAATGCCACCGAAATGCGTAGGAGTAAAAATAAAGTTTTGTTTTGAATGAGAAATGACACAACCCACAGCTACCTTTAAAATTCCTGTAAATTAGCTCAACAAAAGACACAAATATACGTCCCTGTTCCGAATTCCGAGTCGGTTTTCGAGTAAACGTTTGCAAGTGGAATACCAATTGAACAATGTTACATGGAAGTTGGCAATCAGATCTATAGTCACTAGATCCGGTTTGAAGAAAATCGGAATTTCTTGAGCAATTGAAATCGACTGCTCAATGTCAAGTGGAATCAATTCTTCAAAAAGAAACGACTCGATCTAGTAACCATAGACATTCTTCGCACCTTCCATTTTGATTTGTAAAATTTAAATAAGAAAAGACAACGTTTACACGAAAACCAACTCGGAATTCGGAACAGGGCCGATAACTTCCTAAGCCCCGAACTGCTGAAATTTTCAAAAACTTGAAACCAAAAAACCGCTAATAAAATGTTTCTCAAACTTTTCATTGGAAACCATAACCAAAATTATTCTACTCTACTCTCTATTATATGCAT
Organism: Lordiphosa stackelbergi; assembly: GCA_018904235.1. Lineage (NCBI taxonomy): Eukaryota > Metazoa > Arthropoda > Insecta > Diptera > Drosophilidae > Lordiphosa > Lordiphosa stackelbergi. Next base: position 20,556 of record JAEIFU010002545.1, read on the forward strand.
AAAGATCAGTAAAAAAGGTTAAGAACAAAATCATATCTTATTGACCTAGAGCCTGCTAAAAAAGTTCTATGATTGATGAACCAAAAGGTTACTTAAACAGTCACATTGATCAGTGAAAAGTTTTAGCCGTATTTTCCAAACTAAGGGACGATTTCACATCTTCTACATAGAGCTATCTGACACATAAACTAACAAATAACAGTGTAAAATCTATGACTATCCGACACATATCAGCTATCTGGAAGAACAGAAATCGGCCCTAAATCTTTTAAGTTTCATTTTAAGAGCTTATAGAGTAGGGAGTCAGTCACATAAACTAACAAATAGCAAAGTAAATTGTGAATATACCTAAATACCTAAAAATATACCTGTGAATATGCCCTAAATGGTATAAACTCTGGCTTTACTTTTATTAAGTTATTTTTTTAAAGCAAATCAGCTTATTTTTAGGGTATAAATATAAGGTTTTCTTACCTATTTTAGGGCACTAATCCCAACAGTTGATGATTTTTCTTTCTAAAATACTTTAGAAAATTGGTATATTTAAGTTTAATTCTGGTCTGGGATTACTAAGGACTTGGCACCTTAGGGACGGCCGCCACCGTAAAGAACCCAGTCTTTTGTTAAGCTCTCAGCAGGCAAAAAACCGGGTGGTGCTAAGGCTTTTGCTTCCAAAATCGATTTCTTTGACAAAATGTGCTAAAAACTAAACTCTTAAACAATTTCACGAATTTTTTTTTCGGAGAACTGTTAGAAGGTTGTCAAGTTGAGAGATGAGATATGAGATATTTCCAACTGGATTTCAAAATTGACTATTTTTCTTCGAGTAAATTTGCATTAGAAAGCCTTAGAAAGACCCTCTGCAAATGCAATTCAGTTTGTATAACAAAAGTGTCACTACCAGCACCGCGACTCTGCGGCTTCTTAGAAAAAATAGTCTCATTTTCTTTACATTTATCGACTGTCTACTGTGCCCATATCCTGTTTAATAAATATATCAATTCCGTCAATGCATTTTCTTATCGAAATAAAACATATATATATATATATACACATGCCTCTTGCCTCATGCTTATCTGCTCAATTCTCCCATATTCATTCATTTCAAAAACTTTCCCACTTTGTTATCAATTTGAGAATTTTCTCCCACACTTAACTCTGCCTACCAGCCCACCCCACCCCTCCCCCACCCACTAGTCTATGTGCATTTTAAAACTGCTTAACTTAACTAATTGAGTTTGCGTGTCTATTGTTTATTGTTGTTGTTTTGTTATTGATTTCTGTCTGTTTACAAAAAGCAAAAAACCAACAAAAATGTTACAAAAATTGTAAGTGAGCGATTTATGGCTTGAATAATTTTTTTTTTTCTGCGCATTTGTCGAACTTTGCCTGATCGTTGAACCAAAAGAGTTAATGGCACACAAGATCAGCCAGCAAACAGCAGACAGACTCCACCCAGACACCGGCACGACAGCGACAATTTGGCTTAGTGCCAAACTCTGAACAAATAAGGCGGCAAAAGGAACCAACCCACTCCCGGCCCAGACATGGAAATATGATTTTTTCTACACTTAAATCTGTAGAGTTTTAGGCAAGTTAATTAGGTTGAAGCTGCGCTGACAGCTGTTTGCAACAGTCTTTTAATTGGAAGACGAACTCTTCCCAGAAATGGTCATATTTGCGATTGATTTGCCGTCGGCAAAGGCAAGTTGCTTTTTGTTCCCCTCTTTCTGCTGTGCTTGGCATGAAATCCAATCCCAATACAAAGGCAAATATTTGTGTACAAGATGCGCCAGAGATGAGATGAAAACTGGCTGCACAATTAGTGCAAAGTGCAATCAATAAAACTTAAATAAGCAAAACACTGAAGTAAAAATTACCATTAAAACACTGAATGGCATTTTGTATGTTATGTATGTATGTATGCCAGACATTCGACGAAAATTCGCAGAAATTGTTGTATTTGTAGAACTCGTTAAGGCTTAAAGATCATTTCAGTCTTAACGAGCATTTGATTTGTTATTAATGGGGAAGGAGGTGGTGGAGCTAGGAGTTGGAAGCAGGCCAGCGAGCAGAGAGATAGAAGTTTGAAAAGATTATAAGCAATGATCAATAGATTTGGGATATTCAATTAGTAGCTGAAAATGCTAATTACAAAACCATACCAAAAGTCGGATTCTGCAAATTGGTTTTGCTAAACTCAGCTTATAAATTTCTTAAATTTCTGGGAAATTCTGTTTGGATATTTTTTCTTATACTGAAACTAAAATCACCTCAAGTAACTCAGCTTCTAATGGTTAAATTTTTTCAAAAATCTTTTTATAATGAGTTTTTTAGGTTATAAATCTGTAGAAATAATTTCATTAAAATTCCCACGATGGAAGCTGAGATTTTGAAGTTCCCATAAACCCATATTTTCCACAGAAACTCAAGTGCTTAAACTTAAAACTTTCTAAAACAATTTTTAAATGTGGTTTCGTTACTCTTAAAGCTTTGTCAAAGGTTTCAATTCCATTTCTCATACAAACTATAAAATCACCTCAAGTAACTCAGCTTCTGTTGGTTAAATCTTTTCAAAAATCTTTTTATAATGAGTTTAATTGGTTATAAATCTGTAAAAATAATTTCATGAAAATTCCCACGATGGAAGCTGAGATTTTGAAGTTCCCATAAACCCATATTTTCCACAGAAACTCAAGTGCTTAAACTTAAAACTTTCTAAAACAATTTTTAAATGTGATCGTTATCTTAAAGCTTTGTCAAAGGTTTCAATTCCATTTCTCATACAAACACCTAAATACTATAAAATCACCTCAAGTAACTCAGCTTCTGTTGGTTAAATCTTTTCAAAAATCTTTGTATAATGAGTTTTTTAGGTTATAAATCTGTAGAAATAATTTCATTAAAATTCCCACGATGGAAGCTGAGATATTGAAGTTCCCGTAAACCCATATTTTCCAAAGAAACTCAAGTGCTTAAACTTAAAACTTTCTAAAACGTTTATTTCGTTACTCTTAAAGCTTTGTCAAAGGTTTCAATTCCATTTCTTATACAAACACCTAAATACTATAAAATCACCTCAAGTAACTCAGCTTCTAATGCTTAAATCTTTTCAAAAATCTTTTTATAATGAGTTTTTTAGGTTATAAATCTGTAGAAATAATTTCATTAAAATTCCCACGATGGAAGCTGAGATTTTGAAGTTCCCGAAAACCCATATTTTCCAAAGAAACTCAAGTGCTTAAACTTAAAACTTTCTAAAACGATTTTTAAATGTGATTTGTCAAAGGTTTCAATTCCATTTCTTATACAAACACCTAAATACTATAAAATCACCTCAAGTAACTCAGCTTCTGTTGGTTAAATCTTTTCAAAAATCTTTTTATAATGAGTTTAATTGGTTATAAATCTGTAGAAATAATTTCATTAAAATTCTTACGATGGAACCTGAAATATTTAAGTTCCCGAAAACCAAAACTTTCAAAATAACTCAAGTGCTAAAGCTTATAACTTTCTGAAATGATTTTTAAATGCCTGAAAGCTTTGTCAACAGTTTCAATTCCATTTCTCATACAGAAACTAAAATATCACCAAAACTCACCTCAAGTAACTCAGCTTCTAATGCTTAAATCTTTTCAAAAATCTTTGTATAATGAGTTTAATTGGTTATAAATCTGTAGAAATAATTTCATGAAAATTCCCACTATGGACGATGAAATATTTAAGTTCCCGAAAACCAAAACTTTTAAAATAACTCAAGTGCAAAAGCTTATAACTTTCTGAAATGATTTTTAAATGCACTGAAAGCTTTGTCAACAGTTGCAATTCCATTTCTCATACAGAAACTAAAATATCACAAAAATCACCAAAACTCACCTCAAGTAACTCAGCTTCTAATGCTTAAATCTTTTCAAAAATCTTTGTATAATGAGTTTAATTGGTTATAAATCTGTAGAAATAATTTCATTGAAAATTCTTACGATGGAACCTGAAATATTTAAGTTCCCGAAAACCCAATCTTCCAAAGAAATTCAGTTTCAACCACTTCATATCTCTATCAAAATGTTTTACAAATGCCTTAAAAGCCTCTAACAGAAGTATCTGCTACAAATCTAATCATACTAACATTAATTTTTACAAAAATAGAAAATGTGCTCAAGTAACTCAGCTTCTATTAAACATTATCTTCTTAAAATTTCAGTAAATATAGTTTAGACACTTTTAAGTTTCTTTGATAAGTTTCCAAACACTTGGGCACCCTAACAAAACAAATATTTCAGTTTTAAAACTAAGAATCACCTCAAGGAACTCAGCTTATAAAGCTGACAAGTCTCTGAAATTTGTTATATAGGCAGAGTAGTTGGTTATATGACAATCGAAACTGTATTATAAACCCACTTACCTTAAAAAACTTAGTTTCGGTAGCTAATATCTGTCTTAGGTAGTTATATGATTAAAAACTCAAATTGATCAAATTTTGTAACACCGATCACCACAAGTAACTCAGCTTATAGAGCTAATATCCCTTTAAAAATTTCTTAAACAGGCAGCTTAGTTAGTTAGGCCACTTAAGAATAGATTTCAATGACCAATACCAACTCAAGTAACTCAGCTTCTGTAGATGATATCTTTAAAAAACCAACTCACCTCAAGTAACTCATAAACCACAAATTAAACATCTTTCTTCTCAGCTTTGAACATTCTAAAACAGAAACTAAAAGTTAATTATAAAATGAGTTATGTACATGCAAATTGTATAAACATATTAATTTTGTGTTAACCAAAAATAGAAGTTTATTAAAACAAAACAAACACAAAGTATTGACGTCTCAGCCAGCTGTCCAAATTGATCTTCTTTTGTACTTTCAAAAAAAAAAAAAAGCCAAAAACAAAACACAATTTTTTGGCACAGCAAATCGAAAAGACAACACCCCAAATATGAAAAATTGCTGATGTTGACCATATTCTAGTTATTATATTGTATTATATATGAATCAGAAGTAGAACACTTCGTTTCCGTATGCCTGTATGCCTGTGTGTGTAATGCAATCTATAAACTTGACCCATTAACATGGCCAACTCTACGAATTGTCATTGATTTTTGCTGAAATGGCAAACGAAAAACCAGAACGTCAGATGCTCAGTTTCGGTTTCTGTTAATCAAATTGAAACCGGTTTCTAAGCCACCACCAGCACCACCACCACCACCACCAGGCCAGTCCATTCAGTCAGTCAGTTAGCGATAGTTTTTTTTTTTCTTTTTTTTTGGAAACTTTTAATTTTAAATATGGCGACTTCTCTGGGATCAAATGGAAAAAAGTTCCTGCCGAAATGAGCAAACAACAAGGGTGGCACGTTAAGCTGTTAGATACACAGACACACATACACACAGATACAGATGCAGCTACAGCTACAGATACAGATACAGATCAGCATATATAATTTCTAGCGTTTTAAGTGCAATTGACCAGGGAACCGAGGGGGAGGGGGAGAGTAGAGCTAATGAGTCAGCCCAAGGGTTAAAAATCACACAGCACAAAAACCAACCACCCACACTCGACCAAACGAACGAACGAACGAACGAGCGACCGACTGAAAATAAATAAAACTGAATATGTTCGATCGACCAGAGATATGTTAATATAATTAAATTAATTTGTCAGCACGGAAATTAAAACCACGCAGCAGCAGCAGCAGCAGCAGTAGCCGAACGAAATGAAAATCGAACAATTAACCAAACAACAGAAATATGGTCTGTGGGCGGCGAGAAGAGCGACAACGCATGTGAAATGAAATATCATTTGAAAATGATTATTAAAAATTGAGTTCATGAACTGTGTTGATCAATTTTTATTATTATCATTAATGTTATTGCAGTTGGTCTGGTTGTTATTGCTGTTCCGGTTAGTCATGAAATAAACTGATAATTCTTCAAATGTAACAACATTTGGTATGAATTAGTAATGAAATTGGGTTAGCTAGTATTTAAATTTGGTGAGCACAGTAAAGCAAGTGCAGCTAGCTAGGTGAAGCCATCAGCCTCTGACTGTGAGATAAAAAGAGACTACGGAACATTCACAAGTCACTCTTCCTTTGTCTCTACAAACAGAAAGAGCGCTTTTTCGCTCGGCTTCAGCTTATTAATTCCACCAAGGCGCGAAAATGTGACTTTGTCTCTCTCTCTCACTCTCTAACACACTGTAAAGCATGACTTTGGCAAGCATTCGTTGTAAATGAAAACAGAAAGAGCGCTTTTTCGCTCGGCTTCAGCTTATTAATTCCACCAAGGCGCGAAAATGTGACTTTTCTCTCTCTCTCTCACTCTCTAACACACTGTAAAGCATGACTTTGGCAAGCATTCGTTGTAAATGAAAACAGAAAGAGCGCTTTCTCGCTCGGCTTCAGCTTATTAATTCCACCAAGGCGCGAAAATGTGACTTTGTCTCTCTCTCTCTCTCTCTCTCTAACACACTGTAAAGCATGACTTTGGCAAGCATTCGTTGTAAATGGGAGAGTATATTCGTGCCCCAGGGACCATGAATGAGGATCTCTGACATAAAGTATTTCAGCATTAATTTTTTGGCCTTTTTTCGTTGTATAATTTTGGTGTTAATTGGGGTTTTTATTCGGTCGTCATCCCTTCCTGCAGTCAAAATACTTTATGACTCAGGTTTTCTCCTAAGCGTTTCGACAATTATATTGTCTTCCTCAGGGAGTCTGTATTTCTGTCCTTTCCATTTGGCCGGCCCTGATTTAAAGAAACAAAACAAGTTAGTTCCAGTTTCCTACCGTTTATTTTCTTTGTTAACCGCAACTGCTCTTAGCAAACATTATACTCTTCATAGTGTAGCTCTGTCTTATTTTTTTTTTAAACCATCAATTTTAAGCTGGCTCGAGGTCTCTTGACCTCGTAGGCTAGTTGATCGTACAGCTGTTTCATTGGTATCTCTACCAAATCATCAGCGATCTTCGCTCACTTGTACTGAAGACAACGGCTCCCACTCCATGCTGATGTAAAACATCTTTAATTTTGGTATGGAAGATTTTAGTAGGAGTAAAATTTGATTGAAGCGTCACGTGACGCTGACGTCAGCATATTTTGTGTTGTTGTTTTAGCGGAGTGTCCCGGGGGGAGAGGACTGAAAGTGGGCGGAATAAGAAGGGAAAATGGAGGTGACTAAACAGGGACTTGACAGTTTCTTAACAGTGATTTGACAGTGACTTAACAGTCCTAAAACAGCCCTTACACAGCTCGTAAATTTGGCATCACGTTTCACATCAAAGCATAGTGAGTGCTTACGGCACTCACACCTTTTTTTTTTAAGATAAACATGCCTGTTCCCATTTTCGATTTCGATCAAATCAAATAAAAACCGACTTTTAACTTCAAAACCCCAGTTACCTTTATTCGACCCTCTTGCTGACATAAAAGATTCAAACGAGTTCTTTAATCGTTTCTTAGAAATCACAGCTCTTACCAATTCCGATCAATCGAATTCGAAAACGGAAACAGTAGTGAAAACCTTAAACTTCTTTAGACTTATTAAGGATATATACTCAAGTAACTAAGCTTCTTCAGCTTAGATTTTACTTGGAAATTGAAATATAAGTAGTTCAGTTGATTTTTAGGTTTTTAAATACAATTTATAGGGCTCAAAAGTTCTTAAAAGTCTCAAGTAACTCGGCTTCTATTAGAGATAAAGCTTTGAAAATTTTTACAAATGTAGTTTAGGGACTTTATAAGAGACTACTTAAAGATTTCCGAACTCTTCGGTTTCAAGTCACTCAGTTTTTTGGGAATAAACTAAAAAAAAAGCCCAGTATCCTCAAGTAACTCAGCTACTCTTTGAGTTATTCTTTCGAAAATTTTTCTTAAGATAGTTTAAAGCTTTATAAGCAAGTTCCCAAACGTTCTTAAGTAATCCTCTTACTAACCGGTGAAATAATCTCTCCCCAATATCCTCAAGTAACTCAGCTTCTGTTTGAGTTATTATTCCAAAAATGTTTCTAACAATAGTTTAAAGCTTTATAAGCAAGTTCCCAAATGTTCTTAAGTATTCCTCTTACTAACCGATGAAATAATCTCTCCCCATTATCCTCAAGTAACTCAGCTTCTAGTTATTATCCAAAATGTTTCTAACAAGTTTAAAGCTTTATAAGCAAGTTCCCAAATTTCTTAAGTATCCTCTTACTAACCGTGAAATAATCTTTTTTTATCCTCAAGTAACTCATCATCTCTTTGAGTTATTATTCCAAAAATGTTTCTAACAAAAGTTTAAAGCTTTATAAGCAAGTTCCCAAATGTTCTTAAGTATTCCTCTTACTAACCGATGAAATAATCTCTCCCCAATATCCTCAAGTAACTCAGCTTCTCTTTGAGTTATTATTCCAAAAATGTTTCTAACAAAAGTTTAAAGCTTTATAAGCAAATTCCCAAATGTTCTTAAGTATTCCTCTTACTAACCGATGAAATAATCTCTGCCCAATATCCTCAAGTAAATCAGTCACTCTTTGACAAATAATAATCTGCCTTGAGGTATTGTTCCCCAAATCAACTGTTTTCTTTGAAAATTTCCCTACCTTTTGCTTAAGTCGTACAATAATTAGCGTTTTTTTTTTTTTTTGTTGGGGGTAAAAGTATTCAACACTCACACCAATTGCATTGCATTGTCATTGTATCATTAATTCCCCATTTTGGTACCAAAAGCTGCCAAAAACAGAAAAGAAGATTTAACGGCTTTTGTGCACACAACTTAATAACAACTAATTGTCTTTTTATATGCAACTCTCTGCAAACCTGTCTTGGAAAAGATCTTTTTGTTGGTGCGTCGCCTGCGTCTTCGTCGTCGTCGTCATTGTCGGTCTTTCATCTTCAGTTGTCAGTAATTTGTGCAGCTCAATATATCAGTCGATATCTTATGAGTTTTTAATTTCAGGTTTCTCAGTCTGTTGCCCATCAATTTGATTTGAGAGTTTTTCCAGCCGTCTCTGAAAAGGACAAATCGTTCGTGTAGCACACCAGCCAGGAAGATATTGAATAAAATATCATTTTGTGCACGCCCCTTTCTGGGCAGCGGGAGGGAGCGAGAGGAACCAAAACCGGACCCGCTGATGATGATGATGACGACGACTGTTCTTTCGACGAGTTCTCTCTCTCCGGCCAGATGTATTGGCAACGTTTTGTGATCGATACGCGAATGCAAAAGCTTCCCCCATCTGCTTTGTTTCTGCGCTTCTGTCTCTTTCGCTCGCTGGTTGAATAATGACCCACGCCCGAGGAGTGCACATTAAAAAGGAATCATCATTATTGGCAGTCGGCAGGATTTGATACACCAGCAGCCATTAAGCCGTCCATTCAGCTGTCTTTTAGCATTCTTTGGAGCGATCTCTCTCTCTGTGTGTGTGTGCGTGCAATTTTTGCACAAATTTTTTATTGATGTTTTAATTAAGTTGTTGGTTTTTCATCCACCCCCAGCTACCACCCCCCATCCTAAACTAGAAAGAAAAAAAATAAATTTTCTTTTTTTTTTGTGTGTGTGTGTGTGTCTGACTCTTGTTGTTTTTATTATTTTTGGCACGACATGAAAATTAGTTTAGAATATAATTCGCTTTGACTTTGAGTGCTTGTTACGATTTGCTTTAGTTGTTGTTGTTTTCCTTTAGGTTTTCGCTTTTTGAGTTCTTGATTTGTTGCCATATTTGAGGTTTATGTTTAATTTGATGTTATTGAAATAACCAAAACATTAAAATCTATTTTGAATTTGAGACTTATACAATTTGCTATGACAAATTGGAATTTTTGACAAAAACTGTTGAAAGATTCAAAGATTTATTGAACTTATAGAGACGTGGCGACCGTGACACCAATTTGAAGTAATTAAAATTCTTTCTCATTCTCTAAAAAAAAGGGTTTAAAGCTATCACAGAAAAGTGAGAATAAAAGGTAATTCTAATCAAATAATAGAAGAACTGGAAATGATATAACATTCAGCACAAGTATCAGTCTATATACCACTTACTCCATTGTACAAAACATTGTATAGTACCTGCATTACAACAAAGCATACTATGTGTATCGTTTAGTGGGCGGCCCATACACAACCGTCCATTACATTTCTTAGATTGTTATATGCAGTTGTAAGGTAGTTTCGAAAAGCGTTCGGTTATCGCCTACTTGTCGATGACAAAGTAATGAGATTTCTAAAGCTAGCAGTCCACAAAGCGGCCATGGTAAATGTAAATGTATACTGGGTTGTAATCAATGCACTGTTTGACACACATGTGCTTTGGCGCCTCTTCAAAACAAGACACACAGCTAGCCCACAAAGCAATTAGCACTATGAAAAACTTTCCAAAATAGCAATCAGCAAATGGTGCACCAAAATCTAAACTAATAAGATAATAACCAGCTCAGACATCAAACAACCATTCCAAAAACCAATGGACACTCGGCGAACTTTGAAGCAACAACAATCCCACAGCAAACACTTCACTATGGAGATGCTACATATAATTGACACACCAACAGTTAAAGAGACTTAACTACAAAACGGACACTGAAAACTGCGTTCAGCTATACAGACACTTGCTGACCAAATCATAGATCAGTAACTAACCTAACGCCGAACTGGCTTAAGTCAAGCATTCCTTTCCGCCCTTTAGCCCGCCGTTAGATATACAGAGACGAGGATCCCTTCCCGTTCTGTTAGTGGAGATCGGCACAATGGAGACAAGGACCCCTTCTCGACCCAATACGGGCGGAGCAGAGCCAGTCGTAAGGGAGTAGGACCGTTAAAACTATCTTTCTTCAATTTCTCTTGGGATATTTCATGCCAAGTTCCCTTAACCCTCAGTGTCTCAGACTTTCTTTACAAATATTCTTGTATGAGACCCTAGGTGCGACTGAGATATATACCCCGGCCTAGGAGCTTCCTTACAAGTGGCAAAACATTTTTAAAACATTTATTAATTTCCATCTAGTTAGTTAGTGTGGCCAAACCTTATCAAAAGTCTTAGGGCAGCTCAAAAATGAGCTTACAGTAGCGTGGAGCAACAACAACCACAAGAAATAGACAGAGATTGCCGATTTCTGATTGTGTGTGTCGGCGTAAATAACGAGGTCAATATCTAACCTACGCTCACTATGCATTAGAAACATTGTTGTTGCCTGAGAGGTTGCCAGAGACATAGTAAAGAGAGAAGAGAGGCACTTATGAAGCTAAGCAACAAAACCTTTGCTCGGAAAGAACAAGAGGGGAGGCTTATGGCGCGCTTGGACCGTATACGCGCCAGCTAATCCTTTGCTTCAAACAATAACAAATGAGTGGCTTGCGGAATGGGCTGGGGCACCCCCCTACATAACTAGAGGTATTAAATATTCGCTTGCGCCATAAATTTACAATCTACACGCGTAAACAACAAAACCTTTGCTCGGAAAGAACAAGAGGGGAGGCTAATGGCGCACATGGACCAGCTAATCCTTTGCTTCAAACAATAACAAATGCGTGGCTTGCAGAATGGGCTTGGGCACCCCCCCTACATAACTAGAGGTAGTGACTTTTCAAACTACACGCGTAAACAACAAAACCTTTGCTCGGAAAGAACAAGAGTGGAAGCTTATGGCGCGCATGGATCGTATACGCGCCAGCTAATCCTTTACTTTTAATAATAACCCAGCCAACATTTTATGAAATCGAGTCTTTTTCAAGTCCTCTGTCTGATTAAAATAGTCATAAATGCGCTCGTTTTCTGATCATAAATGATACTTTTGTCGGAAGAAAATGGTACCCTAGCCGCGACTCTATATAAAGAGTCATTTCTATCCCGTTTTTTCTGTTCAGTTTGGACTCCTTTTCGTGTCATTTGCGAGTCTTTTTCGAGTCGCTTTTAAATGAATCACATTTTGAGCATTTGCATGAGTCATTTTTGAGTCTTCCTCAAGTCGCCCATGAAATGAATCTCTTTTTATACTCTTTACCGAAGGTACATAGAGTATATTAAGTTTGTGCAAAAGTATGTAACATGGAGAAGGAATCATTTCCGATCCTATAAAGTATATATATTCTTGATCAGCATCAACAGCCGAGTCGATATAGCCATGTCCGTCTGTCCGTCCGTCTGTTGTCCGTCTGTCCGTCCGTATGAACAAACAGATCTCAGAGATGGTAAGAGATAGAGGTTTGACATGTATGGGACAAATGCTTCTTATACTTGCAGGCAGATCAAGTTTATTTTCAATTTTTGCCACGCCCCCTTCCGCCCCCGCAATTTTGAAAAAACGTCATATCTCCCACAGTTTTGTAGATAGATGATTCGTACCTTCTAGAGTTAGTTAGTCATTAGCAAAATGTATCGATTTGCCGAAGAAATGATAAAGATCGGATGAGCGGTTCTCGAGTTATGAGCAAATAAGTGAATCACTCCCCGCCACCCACCACCCACCCTTTCACAACCAAAGCCGCACAATCTTAGAGAGAGAGAGAGAGGTACAGAGTATGTTATAGTCGGGCTTGACCGACTTTCTCACTTGTTAATCACCGAAAGGGCTCCAAAAAGACTCATTAAGTTAATTCTTGCTTGTGGAATGGGCTTGGGCACCCCCCCTACATAACTAGAGGTATTAACTTTTCGCTTGCGCCATAAATTATCAATCTACACGCGGTAAACAACAAAACCTTTGCTCGGAAAGAAGAAGAGAAGAGAACACATATGAATTTGTTGTTGCTTTACGCAGCCCATAAGTCAAGCGTGATGGGCTTGCTGGCACCCCTGGTTTAGGGTAAAAAGAAACCATTTTCTTCATACAAAAAGTAAAGTAAAAAAGAGAGTAAACCATAAAAAATATCTAAGGTCTCTAAATAATTATAAAATTTAGCTTAAAAAGGATCGTTAAAGCTAAAAGTTCTCTGGTTTCTTATGAGACTTTCACAACATGCAGCTGTCCGTTTTCCCTGGCATATCATATCATCGTTTACATAATCCTCTCCATTTTCCCATTCTTCAGAATACAAAACTTGTTTATATCTGGTACGGGCAATCTTGGCACACACACACACACATACACACACATTCAGTTTGTCGGAGAGTTCGATTTCATGGCATCTACTCTATTAATTTACTGCGCCATAAGTTGCCCAGATTGACCAAGGCTGCCCCCTTGCCACTGGGTACCTTATTATTGGGTGGTGGCTCGCTACAAAAAGGGTTCACACAGAGGATGCGGCTTTTCGGGGTGGCATTGGTTTTGGTTTAGTACAATTTTTTCTATATTTTTTATATTTTATCATCCAGCCAGTTTGTCAATTGTCAGCCGGGCGCGCCTGTTCGCTATAATTTATCAGTTGGTATGCAAATGAGTTTGATTTATTCAATGAGCTGAGCACAATTTCATTTTTTTTTTTTTTTGGGAAATTATAAAAAAATATTTGATGTGCGACCCTTTTTTTTTTTTTCTTTGGTGGACAGCTGGGATAAATCTGGATAGGAGGAGGCTCCTAGTTTGGTGCGGCTGCATGCTACAAAGCAAATCAACGCTGCGGCTCATTGCAAGGCAACAGACGTAAAAAAATGAAATGGGAGAGAAAGAGAGAGAGAGAAAAAAAGCGGAATAAAACTAAAATATATCTGCGGCATATGCCGCATATATATATATATCGAAATGTGTGAGTGTGTGTGTGTGCGCCCCACTCAATCATAAGGCATTGGCAGGCGTAAATCAAATCAAGTAGCAACCAACAACGACTGCATGTTGCACGCACCGCACACAGCAACAGCAAACAGAAGAGGCACAAGAAGAGTCTGAAGAAAGACGATTATGCGACGGGCAACGCTCAGACAATGATTAAGTAGGCAAAATATTCAACGCTTCGTTCGCCCTTCTATGTACAGACATATCTTCCCAATATTAAGACCATTCCCGTTGTGTTTTTGTGGCATTTTTTTTCCCCTTTTATGTTTTTAATTATTACCGTACGGTTGGGGAAAATACAACTGCCCTCGCTCTCTCTCTCTATCTCTCGCTCTTTTTCTCAGTGTCAGTCCTGACAACACATGTCAGTGTCAGATCACATTTGATCACATTTGATACAATCCAAATAACATGGCGACCGTGACCTTAGTTAAGTTCACTTGATCATAAGCTGTGTTGTTGTAGCCAGTGTTTGAAAATGCTCTGCTATTTTGTAGTATTTATTTTTTGCTCTTGCTCCTGCTCCGAATATGAAAAGAGCAGAGCAGTAGCCGGAGCACAATATCAAATCTGAAACACTATTGCTCTGCTCCGTGCTGTCAATTTGGTCAATAGCAAACAAAAACTACTATCAAAATACCCGGAGCAGTCGGAGCAAAGCAAGCGCAGAGCTTCTAGAGCTGCTCGATTTGCTTCCAATAGTGCTCCGCATAGTTGCTCCCGTAGTTCCTCCAAATCGTCTGCTAAGAATTTAATAAATATTTTAAGAGACTGGCTCAGTGTTGATTATTCTAGATCGTATTTTAGTTCTAGAATTATAAGTACATCAAGGGTCATCATTTAAATTATCCTTCGATGGTACCTAAGAATTCGCGATCTTAATTTTGATTAATTTAAAGAAAAGGTTTGCTAAAGCAGCAATATGCAGATTTGGGGTGATTATTGGAGGCCTTTCAGAGTTCTCGATTTCTCGGCTCACGGTTTTTATCATTCATTTATCATTCGCTGTATATTAAGGGTACTGTATAGTATACTGAACCGCTATAAATACCACGGATGACCAATGAGCACATATCAAAGGCGGTATATAAGTATATCAAAAAATGTTAGGTAAGGCTTATGGACTACATCTAGCAGGCTTTTGCGCTTAATTACCCGCTTAAATGGTAGAACTGAGATGTTCTTTATGCTTTATCTATGTTCTTCAGCACTGGTCATCCATGGTTCGTTGTTCTGTATTGTCAAAATCATGGCTATGTAGTCATGTGTAGTTATTTGTAGTGTTGTAAAGCAGTTTCTTAAGTATTTAGCGGTGTTATTACCATGGAGAACCCCCAGATGCGTAATGCGCTTAACCATTGATTTTGGCATGATTTTCCACATTTAATTGGGAGTAAATTTTGTTTTTTTAAATTAATCAAAATTAAGATCGCGAATTCTTAGCTACCATCAAAGGACAATTTAAATGCTAAGATGACCCTTGATGTTCTAATAATACTAGAACTTGAACACGATCTAGAAGATTATTCTTGACACTGAGCCAATCTGTTACAAAATGTATTAAATTCTTAGCAGACGATTTGGAGGAACTACGGGAGCAGCTATTCGGAGCACTATTGGAAGCAGATTGAGCAGCTTTCTTATATTTTAGGTTTAGTCTAAATTTTATATTCTTCTTTCTTACAACCTGGCTTACAGAGGTACCACTTTCAGAGAGGGAACACAAGTGAGTAGAGTGACCATATATAATTGTGTTGAATTTATTTTGAACGTTGCACATTGTAGCTGCTCACACTAAAAGTAAAGAGGGTTAGAATTAAGCGTGTTTAGACATCAGAAGCTTTAGAGCTACCGCTTTTTGAGCGGATCGGACCTGGTCACACTAAAATTTTACAAATTTTTTGTGATATGTAAAAATTCTACTTGAATTTTTTTTGATTTTTTAAGTCAATAATACTTATATTTCTAGCCTAGGTTACTTGATGCTTACATAAAGTGTTCAATCGGATCTGGTCACACTAAAATTTTCACACTTTTGTTATCTTTAGAAACTCTATTTGAATTTTTCTCAATTTTTAAGTCGGAATAACTTGTATTTCTAGCCTTGCTTACTCAAAGTTTACATAAAGTGTTCAATCGGATCTGGTCACACTAAAATTTTCACACTTTTGTTATTCTATAGAAACTCTAATTGAATTTTCCTGAATTTTTAAGTCGAAATAACTTGTATTTCTAGCCTTGCTTACTCAAAGTTTACATAAAGTGTTCAATCGGATCTGGTCACACTAAAATTTTCACACTTTTGTGATCTTTAGAAACTCTATTTGAATTTTCCTGAATTTTTAAGTAGGAATAACTTGTATTTCTAGCCTTGCTTACTCAAAGTTTACATAAAGTGTTCAATCGGATTTGGTCACACTAAAATGTTCACACTTTTGTGATTCTTTAGAAATTTTTTTTTTTTTTTTTTTTTAAGTAGTCGAATAACTTGTATTTCTAGCCTTGCTTACTCAAAGTTTACATAAAGTGGCCAATCGGATCTGGTCACACTAAAAGTTTCAAATTTTTGTGATCTGTATTAACTCTATTTGAATTTTTAAGTCAGTTTAACATATATATTTCTAGCCTAGGTTACTCAAAATGTTACCACATCCGAGTCAAGGTAATGTAAACAATAGTTAGAGTGACCTTACTCAAAAAGGTTCTGAGTAAGCTTTTCCTTAAAAATGTGTTTTTTTTTTAATTGAAAGTGGCTAATCGGATCTGATTTACTTTAAGCTTCATACTTCTCTGGTTTATTTAAGTGTGACCAGGTGCGATTTACAATAGTCAGAGTGACCGTACAACAAAATGCTATAATTGCGGAACTTTTAAATGAAAGTGGGAAATCATAGCTGGTCACACTTAAAGTACACGTTCAACTTTGAAAACTTAAGGGTCTAAAAAACTGATTTGATTACTGATCAATAATTAAGTTATGTAAAAATTCAATTTCATTTTGAATCACCTTAACTAACTCCAAGCCTTCAATGATTACTGATCAAAAGTAAAAATTTCTTCATACTTCGTAAGCTCGTTCAGCCGACTAAGCATACTAAAGACTTCAGAATTCTCCCAGGCCTTCAACTATTGATCATTCCATGCTGCTGCTGCCATATCTTGCCTTCAGCATCTCAAGTTTTCCACAAAATATTTCAAGAGTTCGATTTGGATAACGACAAAGCAATAACAACAACAGCACAATAGAAGAACACCAGAAGATCTCTCTGATGAGACAGTTGGGATAATACGCCCACACAGACACACACGTACATGAAATTCTCACAAAAGCCCTCTCATCTCCATCTCCATTTCCCCACATCCCATGGATTGTTTTGCTGACGCTGCTGTTTGAAGTATGGACGACAAGTTCTTCTTGTGACGTGCTGCTGCTGCTGCTGTACAAAATAATGCTTAAACATATGAATTATTATATAGATCAGCTGCACAAGCGGACAAGCAGCTACTTGAGCTTGTTGTTGTTGCTTACTAAATACTTTGAATGTTTAGCTCTGCTCAAGAGCCCAGGGAACAGACAACAAGCTGCCAAGGCAGCGATCAATGTGATCAATCGTGCTTCAATTTTTCTTCTGTCTTGAAGAAGATTTCGTCGTTGTGTTTTTTTTTTTGTATTTTGTGTGTTGGTTGGTTTCAGCGGAAATCTATTGTGCTCAAGTGCTCTTGTTGTTGTTGTTGTTGTTGTATTATTAGCTAGTTCAATTTTCGTTGTTGCGGGCGCGATCAGCTTCCAACAAGTGGCAGTTGAACGCCGCTAAGTAGCTCAGATAATGGCACAACCATAATGCTCCCGCCGCCCCCTCCTCTGTCACAGTCCCAAAATAATTGAGTGTCAATTATACACACACACACACACACACACACAGGCACTTGAGTTGTGGTGTTACTTGATGTCAGCTGTTGAAAATATTAGAAAAAATTATAGGCGTAAATATTATGCATTTTGAGGGGGAGCCACACACACAAACTTGTGTAGTTTTTTAATGTGTTTTGTTTTTTTTTTTGGAACCGAACGAACGCCTTCATTATTAATTTATGAGCCAGGCGGGGGCAATGTTCAGGAAAATGACTCTAGAGTTGTCATACAAGAGCTTAGAACTACAAGAATTTAGTGTGGAAAATGACATTATTGCTTAGGGCTTGATTTTTAATTTAGCCAAATTTAGAAACTCTAGGATTTACAAGTGACTAGTGTATGCTGGGTTAGGCTAGGATTAACAAATTAACCAACTCTACAAACTCTCCAAAGCGTTTAAAAGGCTGTAAATGATATTTTGTTTTAGTTTTTAGCAAATTGGGAAACTCTACCAAGTCTCCAAAGCATTTCTGACGGCAGTCAATTACTTTTTTGATGCTACTTTGGGCTAATTGAACAAATTTGTAGACTACCATTTCTCCAAATCATTCAAATTGCCCTTTTATTTATATCTTACGAAAGTAAATGACGTTTTGTTGCTACTTTGGGCAAACTTTTGCCATTTTGGAAACTCTGCTAACTCTCCAAATCATTCAAATTGTCATTATTTCATATCCTACGGCAGTACTTGACTTTTTGATGCAATTTTGGTTTAGTTATTAGCCAATTGGGAAACTCTACAAACTCTCCAAGGCATTTAAATTACCTTTTATTCATAACTGACTGCAGTAAATGACGTTATGTTGCTACTTTGAGCATTCTTTTGATATTTTGGAAACTCTGCTCACTTCCCAGGCAGTACTTGACTTTTTGATGCAAGTTTGTTTTAGTTTTTATCAAATTGGGAAACTCTCCAAAGCATTCACTCCTTTCTAACGTCAGTTAATTACTTTTTGATGCCACTTTGGACCAAATTTAACATATTTAAAAACTCTAATAACTCTCCAAATCATTCAAATTGCCTTTCCTCATTTCTTTCGAAGTCTTGACTTTTTCAATGCTATTTTTGGCCCAATTTTAACCAATTTGGAAACTTTACAAACTTCTTAAAGCGCAGAAAAAGAATTTTAAAGTAATTCAATTAAATGGTTGATGTATTTTTAAGCAAATACTACCAAATTGGTCAACTCTACAAACTCTACAAAGCATTAGAATTACTTTTATTCATATTTTAGGGCTTTTAATTCTTTTAGATAATGTTTTAGACTTAGTTTTAAAAATTTAGAAACTCTACAAACTCTTCAAACGGCTTGAATATGAGTTTTATGCATAAATGACTAGAAGCCAAGGTCCTAAGGGTCCCACACCACGTAGAACACCAGATGTTCCAATTAAAGTTCCATCTCTAAAAACAGGGCTGAATCTCTCCCTCAAAAATTTCCCTGTTTTAGTTATGGGTTAATTTGACGTTTAACTGAAATGTTTTGATTGTGTTGTATCTTTTAAGATGAATTTTTTAAAACATAATTTAAATATACATATTTTTCTCCATAAATATAATGCAAATTTTAAAAATTTGTTGGCGCCAAACATGAGGGATAACTTGCAGCCTTTCAAATAGATGGCGCCACCATCGACACAGGGCGCTAGTGCGGAAAAGAGCTTTGCTAAATCTCCTAACCCAACACGGGAGGTTTGAAACCAACCAATAGAAATTTCTTGGCACCTAAGAATTGGGATTCGGTTGGAATTTGGTTGGAAAAGGTTTCTGTGGCACCCCCCGATTGTTTCTGATTTTGAGTTTAAATTTGGTCCAAAAACCGGTTTGAAATCGCAATCGAATGTGAAAATGGCTGTAGGTCATTATTGATATTTGACAAATTCACACATTATAATCTAAATATAAAATATTTCTAAGTTTACTAAAGCAAATTTAGCTAGTTTATAAGATTCTGTCTTATTGTATTGGGAAATAATAAATCTAAATCTATTCATCTAAGGTTCAAATTCTTAAAAGTGGTTTTAAAGATATTTTGATAAACTCTGCCTTTTCCTCGATTTCATTTTAAATTAATTAAGCTATGTGATTTAGCTGCCTTTGGGATTCCCCAGCGGTCATGGCAGCTTCTGCCAGCTCATTAAAGTCAGGCGCAGACTGCTGATGATTGAATTGGGATTCAGTATCAGCCTGCTTTGAAGCGTTTGCGTGCTTATTTTAGAAAAGTTAAGGACAAAATCATAACTTAATGACTTAGAGCCTGCTAAAAAGTTTAACGATTAATAAGACTACAAAATCTTGATAACTTACTGAAAACAGTTAATCGATTCAAGCCAATTCATATAAGATTATTGACGTCTTACTTCCCTTTTAAGAGTTTTTTTTGATGAAACATCTTTAATTTCGGTACGGGAAGATTTTAGTTGAGTGAAATTTGATTTGAGTGTCACGTGACGCTGACGTCAGCATATTTAGTGTTGTTGTTTTAGCGGAGTGTCCCATATGGAGAGGAGTGGAAAATGGGCGGGGGAAAAGGTGTAGGGAAAAGGGGCAGTGTGAAGTGACCAAAAGTGCGACTTGACAGTGACTAAACAGTGACCTGACAGTTTTTTAACAGTGACTAAACAGTGACTTGACAAGGACTAAACAGTGACTTGACAGTGTCTTGACAGTGACTAAACAGTGACTAAACAGTGATTAAACAGTGACTAAACAGTGACATGACTGTGTCTAAACAGTGACCTGACATTGTCTTGAAAATGACAGAACAGTGACTAAACGGTGATTTGACAGTTACCAAACAGTGACCTAACAGTTTCTTAACATTGACTTGACAGTGACTAAACGATCCTTAAACAGCCCTTAAACAGGTCTTAAATTTAGCATCATGTTTCACATCAAAATCTCGTGAGTGTTCACGACACCCACACCTATATTTTTTTTTAAGACGCTGCTAAGCGCCTAAGTTGATTTATTTTTGCTTTTATACATCACACATCCGATTTATAAATGGAACTACCACCCCAGTAGAAAAGATTTTTACCAATTCTATTAAATCTACAAAGTTTCCTATGATAATAAATGGCAAACTAAAATAGGTTCAGTCAATGAAGTCTTTATAGTCTAAATTATTTCTTTGCTTCAAGAGATTCTTGATTAATGCTTAGTATACACCTTAACAAATGAACTGCCAAAACAAAAAATTCCATATAAAAATAACTCACAAAACTTTTGATACCAAAGACCTTTGTTTTGTGAGTTAGTTTCTAAAGCTCTAATGTATTATCTAAACGTTCTTTGAAGTCTACAAACTCTACAAAAACATGTAATTTTACACCTAGTAATCTAACTGGAATTCTTGATGTAACGTTTCAGCATACTTATAGCAACTCTGGGCAACAGTTTTGCCAATTCTACAAGGTCTCCAAAAGCAAAATAATTATATAAAATTTGGTTGAATTCTACAAAAGTTTCCAAGCTTTGCCAGTGCCCTATAAAGTCTATATACTTTTTTTTTTTGAATTCCTTTGAATGTATAAGTCTACAACAGTGGTGCCCAAACATACACTATCAAGCTTTGCGATGGTGTGTGTAGCAGTGAAACATGAAGTAAACGTCTATGTCAAAAATGGGATACAAACAAACAAATAAATGTGTGTGGTGCTTTGAGCACATATTCTCTCTATGTGTATCGAGTTAGTTTATGTTCCTATCCTATGGGGTAGGAAAAATGTTTTGGTGCACCACTGGTCTACATAAATTCTCTAGAGTCTGGGTTTACAACTCTACACAGTATGCAAGCTCTGGCCGTTAACTATATGAGTCTACAACCCCTTTCTTTTGAATGCCGCACAAGTCTACAAGCATTTAGGTCTTGGTTTACAACTCTACAAAGGCTACAAAT
>JAEIFU010002546.1:0-42039 GCA_018904235.1 Lordiphosa stackelbergi
GTGCAATATCATCCAACCAGTTTTGGAAGGAAATTAAGTGTTTAGGAGTTGGTAAACCAAGATGAATATATCTAAAGATATTGATCCCAATGATCTAAATAGAAAATTCACGATGCAATCACTATCTGAAGTACCTGATATCATTATTAATACCTACACAAACATAGGCATACTATTAATTTAGGTCCATGTTTTAACTTTGTATGTGTTGATCAATGATGTCCTATCTTCTATCCTTAAAGTAAAGTCAAATGCCATTGGATTAGACCAAATGGACCCCAAATTTATAAAATTCTTCTTCCTCAAATTCTATCCCATATAACTCATATATACAACACAGCATCAATGACTTCGTTTTTCCTCATGCCTGGAAAATAGCAAAAATTCTGCCAATTCAAAAAACAATAATGAGCATCAATCCAATCTCCATATTACCGTTCTTATCTAAAGCATTTGAGCAAGTCATGTCTAGCCAAATATCTAAGTTCATGCAGGAAAACTTTTTGATGAATGACAGACAATCAGGATTCAGAAAACAACACGTTGCACTACTACCGTAATTAAAATCAGTGAAGATATACGACGAAATATGGACAAGAACAACGTAACATTTTTGACTTTCCTTTAGTTATGGGACGCAGTTGGTCAATCCCGAGATTCTCTGCACAAACTTGGTAGGTTAATATAATTTCTCCAGTACAGCATTAAAATTGATGAGCTCTTACCTACATAACCGATTTGCAAGCAGTAGCTACTGTGAATAGTGATCATCTTCTGTCACTAAATCGTGGCGTCCGCAAGGATCAGTTCTTGGACCGTTACTTTTTCGATATATATTGTGACCTCCCATGTGACACATACACATATGAAACATAGCATTAGTCGCCCTATAAACAAAATTTCTGAATGTGTTTGATGTTTGTAATGATAAAGACTTGAGCTGGTACGGAGTTGGGCGTGAAGAAATGGTCTAAAAATCAACCAAAAAGTCAAAGTGCATTGTTGTATATAAAACAGAGGTCGCCATAAAACGGTCCCCATTGCCGCCTGTCAGAAAACGACCGCTTTCGCGCGATCACATTTACTAAAGGTCGGTAACCAACCGAGCAACTACGCTCTCTGTCTCTCTTTGGTTGTGAGAGGAGAGAAACACATTTATTTTAAATTTTTCTGTCAGGTCTGGCTCGGCCCATGGTGCAACACAGTGCGGCATTCAGCTGAAAAATGTGGCCGGCGCTGCTTTTGCTGAGAGTGCGAAAGAGAGGAAAAAATGGTGAGAGCGAGAATCAACGCGCCATGCCACCCAAGTAAATATGTGTGTATGTGTGTGCATTAAATGTCTACATACGTGAGGTAATCTTCCTTTTTTCAACAACCCCCCCTTTTCAACGACAAGTGCAGGCGGAGTGCATAAGTACAATATAGCATTTTATTTCCAAAACACAACAACATGGCACCATCACACTAAACAGATATATTACTGTACTTTTGCAACGCTAGCAACATCAAAACCAAAAACGAGATCAATTCACTCTGGAAACCCACCCCAAATGTGCATTAAGCAACAACAAAGAAGTAAGTGCAAAGCACTTTATTAAATATAAATACATTTTTTGTGAAGCGACAACAACAACACAACTACGAGATCCTTAAAAAATCCACCACCAATATCACCAAAGCGCCGCTGAGTACAACCTTTCATATAGACATTTGCATTAAAGGCTTAACCGTGTTGTGTAAGCTTACCAAATATAAAGATTGACGGTATAAATATAGGCTACGTTAAGCGAACAGTAAATTTAGGTTATACATTTAACAATATTTTATCATGGGATGACCACATAAACAACGCAATTGACAAAACGTACTCCTTAATCCGACATTTAAATATAACGAAATGTTTAATTCCAACACATATTAAACAACTGATTGCAAAAACATACATAGCACCTTCGCTTTTATACGGTGTGGAAGTGTTTGGTAGTTGTAGTGCAAAGTCTAGATCTAAACTGAATGTTGCTTTCAACAATATAGCTAGGTATGTCTACAACAAAACACGATCAGATCACATATCTGTATTTGCAGAGAAAATTTTTGACATTCCGTTAAACTCGTGGATCTACTTGAGAGTTCTCATTTTCCTGCACAAAACAATTAACAGAGCCTTCATATCTGTATGAGAAAAGTTTAGAACACCATCTCAAACAATAGCACAAATATAACTAATATATACTTTTTTTTTCTCTCTCTTTGTGTTTCAATGTAATTAGTGATTGGTTATATAATTTATTCGTAGTTTTAGCTAGTATATTTTTTGTATTGTTTTCAAGTCGATTTCAACCTGTGATTAGTGCCATAAACATAAGTCGCCATGTACTTGTAGCACTAAGAAATAATAAACAACAACAACATCGCTGCCTTCTCGAGTAGCGATGTATACTCCACCACCGCTTTCACTCTTGGCGTGCTTAGGACATCGCCAGCGTACGCTGTCGTTTAACGAAGCCCAAGCCGCGTTGCAATGATCTCCTAGCAAAAACAACCAATTGTGAATAGCATAATTAAACTGACTGACAGACTGACATATTATCAAACCACAACCAAAACTGCTTATCCAACAGATCAAAGATTTGGCATAGACCTTCGTTTAGTTATGCAGGCGCGCACTAAGAAAGAAAATGTGGAAAATTCTTCCGCGAAGTGGGTGAAAACGCCAATGAAAAGTTTGTATGGGGCAAATAAATGAGCTATAGCGTTCAGGCAACATTGTGCTAAGCTAAGAGCACGAGAGAGAGTGGGAAAGGCCACGACTCACACTCACACAAACTAGGTATGAATGCATGATGCAATAAGAATGTATAAGGCGGTCCCGTCCGCAAAAGCTGTTTTTATTGTATCCTTCCAAATAAGTGCGAGTGAGAAGTGAAAGCTTTTAAAAAGCTTTTGTTGAAATGTTGAAATCGTTAGTGTGAGTGAAATGCCAACAAGTTTCTTCTCTGTTGACAATCAGCTAAGCATTGACTATAAAATATTAAACGAAAGAGACGGGAGCACCTTATACTAATTTCATGGGGAGGAATGAGACGGGACGAGAAAGAGTGGAGAGCGCAGGAAGAGGGATGGGAAAGAGTGGAAAGCCTTGGAAGAGATGGAGAGCAGTGGGGACAAGGGAAAGCCAATTATAATCGAAGAGTGGCTGTCAATCAATTTGTTTTAATATTTAGTTCGTAATTATTGGTTCAACGAAACGGGACTTAAGTCGAAAATTTATCCAAAAATATTGTCCCTTTAATTTTGGGAAAAAACTTAGGAATCTATCCGTTCCTCATTATGAGCAAGCAGTGCTGATGCTGCTGTGAAATCCACAATCTTTATATGTTTACTAGATATAGGAGAGGGAGGGAAAAATTTCTATACCCGCACTGCATTTACCACGCAAAACAACACAATTTCTACAATTTCTTAAAATCTCGGACGAGGACAAAGTCGTGGCGGGTTTAGCAAGTATCTTATATAATTTCCCCGATTTTTGTCAAGCCGCCATTATAATGCTGTTTATGGATGAGCTAGGGCCACCTTCTACTCCAATGAAAAGCTGCTACTCATTTTAAAACTCCGCGACACAACATTTCTATGGTCTTAGCTCGTCGACAACGCTCAGCCTAAACAGCTGGATCTACCTAGCTGAATATTAAACACTAAATTCTCTATATGCTGTTAGTATATAGTTTTAGTTTAAGTCAAGCTTAAGTTAGGTTCTTTAAGTTCAAGTCTTAAGGTCACACCCCATTTTGATATACATATTTATTTGGTCTTTAGCCTGCCCAGCAACCGGCTCATAATAACCATACCCAAAATCTACTTAAGTTTCTTACTTACAATTTGTTAAAATTAATCCCCTTGAAATAACAACTTACAGCCGTTGTACCCTACGACTTATCAACCCTCCCACAAAAATGAAACAAAAATTTCGGCATGAATTGGCATTCTCCAATTTCTTGAGCCTGCCGTTTCGGTTTTTGTGTGTGTGTGTGTGTGAGAGAGCCTGACGACTTAACAGCTCCCCCGTTGCCAATAAACGAAATTTTAATGCAAGAAAAGTAGCCAAAGTAGCTGAAAGTGGCCAGACTTGGTCGCAGAGGCGCAGTTACAATTCGAATTAGACTTAGAGATACAATATGGATAAGCCTTTCGTAGATTATTTGTTTTGGTCCCCCATTTTTTTTTTTTTTTAAGCTCAATATGGGGGGCGGTTTCCTTTGGGGTTGGTAATCGATATGTGTGTGTGTGAGTTAAATAAAAATCACTATAATGGAAATGAGGCTATTTGAAATGCATTGAAGAGGGTTGCCAACCCACACATCTCTTGCATAAATTTAACCATTTATTAGGCAAGAAGAAACCGCATAGAAATAAGTGCACTTAAATATAATCACTCGTTCGATAGATAAACAAAGGTCCCGTGTGTAAACTAGCTCATCTTTTTTTATGACTGATACCCTAGGAGAAGGTAAACCATTAAAGTTAACAAACACGGGGGCAGTTCTTTTAGTTCCTAGCTGGCTTCAATTCACCTTTCTAACTTACTAAATATCACTTTCACTTCATAAACTGAAGAGTTATTGTTGCCATTACTGCAAGTTGCTGTTGCGCTTTCAACTGTCACTTGGCTTCAATTTGTCAGTCAACTGACGTTTGTAATGAGCTTAGGTCTCGGCTTCTCGCTGTCTATGTGTGTGTGTGTGTGTGTGTTGACAACGAAATTGATTTAATTGAGATTAGAATGAACGCATCTGTGTGTGCCATGACAGTAAATTATATGGTTAGGATCTCTTAGGGAGGGAGGCCCTGATATAGCAATGAAATGCAAATTGAAGTGCACTGGCCACAGTTGCGTTTGAATGGCGATGCTTTTGGGTGATGAAACTGTTGCCACATCCATGAAGCAAACGATTGATTCACTATGGCGCCCACAGAAGAGCTGAAACATTGTTGGCAAGTGTTGCACAATGTTTATGTGGAAAATTAAATGAATAAAATTTAATTCCGAACAAGATCTTATCAATTGCTCTTTATTGTTCAGTTGAAGGTACACAGAGTATACGTATTATATACATATATAGGGAGAAGGAATCAATTACAACCCTGTAGAGTATATATATTCTTGATCAGCATCAACAGCCAAGTCTATATAGCCATGTCCGTCTGTCTGAACGAAGAGATCTCAAAGATGGTAAAAGAAAGAGGTTTGACATGTAAAGAACAAATGTGTCTTATACTTGCAGGCAGATCAGGTTTATTTTCAATTTTTGCCACGCCCCTTTCCGGCCCCGCCATTTGGAAAAAACTTTATATCTTTCACCATTTTGTAGATAGATGGTTCGTACCTTTTACAAATATTTTGTAGTCAAAATTATTTATCGATTTGCCAAAAATATGATAAAGATTGGATAAACAATAGTCGATTTATAAGGAAAACAAACAATTATGATGGGTAGCACCGGCCGCAACGGCTATGGGCAGCACTTCACACACTATATTTATTTTACCACTTTGTGTGGCTTCTAACTTAAATTAATCAGATATTTACAAACTTCGGGGGGTACAGAGTATATTATAGTCGGACTTGACCGACTTTTTTCGTGTTTTTAGCTAAGCTTTATTAAAGTAGGGGCAGAGAAAGCAAGTAAGAAGAAGAAGAACTGAGCATAAATGAGTAAGTAGACTCTGACAAAAATGTGTAGAACAGCGTTCGTCAATAAGAGCGAGACCAAAAAGCGACTCAAAAGCTGTTTGCTCTCTTGGCGCGATCCTCGGCAAGCATTCGGTTGGGTCGGTGTGAATAGCGAGCGGGCTAAGCGTGCCAATCACTGGTGTGGAATGTCAAGATCTATTTTCCACAATCAAAATCAAAAACTGATAGAAACAAACAATCGTGCAATACAACAAAACTATGACGTCCTAGTCCACTTAATAGACCCCAAGGAAGGCAATATATTTTTGCGACACGCGGGGGGGGAAAAAAATGGGATTTTAGTGTTTTTTTTAAGGGAGGGGGGGGAAGAAAAACAAAAAACCAAACCACAAAAAAAAAAATCTTTAAATTTTAATTTAAATTTTTAGTTGTTTTTTTTTTTTTTTTTTTTTTTTTTTTTTATATTAGTTTTTTTAAAATTTATTTTTTAATTTATTTTTTTTTTTTTTTTTTTTTTTTTTTTTGTGTTTATTTTAAATTTTTTGTTAATATTTTTTGTTTTTTGTAGTGGCCAGTTTCCAACAGGGGCGTAAGTTCAACTAAAACTATTAACATTGCGTTTAACCGATTTATAAAACGGCAGAAGTACGAAAAGAGAAGATCAAAATGCTCTTAGGTCACCTTGGATAAGCATCAGCATATCATACGATTGCACCGTTCTTATCTGACGTCGGCTTCGGTTAGCTAGCATAGGCTAATGCAAGCATAGCTTAGCGGCGCAGAGACAGTGAGCGAATGTCTTTTGTGCAGAGCACAACATATATCAAGCGACCTGTGCGGAGTTATCTTTTGCAAAGAAAAATTAAGCCCACGTGGCGATTGCATAAGACCCCTCTAGTCCCAAATCTGGACTGGAGTACTTAGACGGTTGGTTAACTTAATTTTTGGTAAAAACATCGAGAGAATCAAAGTGAATTGTGCGAAAAGAATTTGGCCAGGTACGAAATTACACAAGTGCATCTTCAAAAGTCTAATTCTGTCGTCTTTTTCATAGTGCTCCGCGCCAGTGCCTTTTGTTTAGGGCTTGGATTGCCCAATTAAAGTGGCGGCCTTGCCTTGAGGCGCAATCTGGCGAAAGTATTTTCTTGGCGGATCGAGAGAGTCACATTTTGCTTATTGGCATCCCGCGAACGTCAATGCCCAAATAATCGGTGTCATTTAACCACTCTTGCGAAGGCCAAACCAAAAGCTCTTGGTTAAATCGAGCCAAAGCTAATACGACCCCCGGAGGAGATCTACACTGCCCGCCCAGTGACGAGATTCGTTCCCCATACTGTGTTAGGCGCATACACTACCCATTGTTAATTTAGTATAGACCCAGAAGGTGGGCAAGGTGTCTGAGTAATTCGCACCCATTGTACATGTGTTGCATCACATAAGGTCCACCTACAGCATCTGGTTTAAAAGTGGAGATTGCAAGAGAGATTCTATGAGCAGAAACCTTATCAGGAGGATTAAAAATTAGTGCATCTACCTGAGAAGTGAACGTAGTGTGTATGTATGTATAGTAAAGATTTCATTTTTGTTTTGAAGTCCATTATCGTCATCTGGAGCTCCACGACGGCAGTGTATGGTGAGTGTAAACTATAGATTTAAATCTTACAGCTCTACCAACATACGCATTTCCTTAAATCTTTTTATTTTTACTTTATTTTGGCAATGCAGAGATCAGTTCAATTGCTGAATAACTAGATTTATTAATTTTCATCACACATACATATATCAAAATAATTATACAGTTCTCTTTAGCTTGGTAAGGGTAAACTTTAAGTCAATGAATAATGGATTAGATGACGCTTAAGTACGATTATGAATTTAATTTTGTTTCCTATAATAAATAATGTTCCCTGTTAGAATTAAAATGACAGCTTAAGATTTTCGCAATGGTCCGTCGCCGATCCAAAAAGCCAATGCCAACCCATACGTAAGTAGCAGCTAAGAGCTGCATAGGGGCATACCAAGATCATTTCCATAGAGGTATGCCAAGGAAGGGTATAACCAACAGCTCAATACCCTAGATCCAATCAGTCTATACGCAAAACTGTCCGTCTATTTAAGTCCCTCTTCCGATGTTCCCTTAATTCTTACTTTTGAAAGTGCACTTAATTATTGAAGTGGTGTGTTTGGCATAGTTGGAGGAGGAAGAACCCCACCCCATCCGACGAGGTGAGCCCGAGCACAGCAAGAAGTGCACGCCCCGAATCCTCTATGGCCAATAACGAATGCGCGAAGTCGATCAGATCCATTAATCTGAAGGC
The DNA here is from genome assembly GCA_018904235.1 of Lordiphosa stackelbergi. Taxonomy (NCBI): domain Eukaryota; kingdom Metazoa; phylum Arthropoda; class Insecta; order Diptera; family Drosophilidae; genus Lordiphosa; species Lordiphosa stackelbergi. The sequence continues at coordinate 8,014 of JAEIFU010002546.1, forward strand.
CATTCAGTTATTTGAATAAGAAGATCACCCTGCACACTACAGTATCGGAGGGGATACTTTGGCGTAGCTGGTCTTTTGTCAGCTAAGGTCTTTTCCAAAATGTCACCTCGGCGTATCATGTCGATGGTATCTTGTCATTGGTGCTGACGTTTTGTTTTTCTTAAACGCTTTTTGGGGCCAAAGAAGTTTATTAATTTGCGGTATTTTTATCATGTAAGTTTTTTCAAGAGTCGGTGATTTAAGTAACATTGTTCTAGTAAATCAGTATATTTTAGTTGCTCCTCGGCAACCATCTTCAGGGGCCCTACAAAACAATTTCCAATTACAATGTAACATTGACTTAATACAAAAACAAAAACTTTTTACATTGTATTTTCACGTCTGTTCCCGTTCGGCGTGGAGTTGGATACTGAGTTATTGTTTGGTCAGTAAGTGTCTGTATATGTGCGCGCAGTTCTCTGTCTCGATTTGTAGTTAAGCCTTTTGTCAGTGTGTGTGTCTATAATAAATTATACAACATCTCAAGAGTGAAGCGTTTGCTGTAGTGAAAATTCGGCGAGTCCGCGCTCTCCGTACAGTGTGTCGCAAGCGCCGTTTTTTGAATGGTGGTTTGATGTCTGAGTTTGTAGTCTGATTTGCGTTGAGATATCCTAGTTCAAAGTTTAGATTTTGTTGTACCAATGTACAATTTGTTGCAGCTGTTTTTTGCATCTCCATTACATGGAATCTTGTATATCACATTGCTCCTATCGAATGTGTCTACTTTGTTCTTCATTGTGTTCTTTGGTTTGTGGGCTAGCTGTATATCTTGCTTATTGTAGCAGTCAGAATGGTCGAAACGTTCTGACAGTTGTGGAACATATGTGAGGGACTTGTAAATTTTGGGTTGTTTTTTTATTTTTAGCAGATCGATTGTACGAGCTCCTCTCCGTCAGCTATGTAATTAAAAAGGAAATCTCTTGTTGTCCACTGGTAACGCAAACTTCGAACCTTTTGCGAGCAACGTTTCAATATTAGGCGGGAACTAGGTCTTTTTCTTTTCATTCTTTAATTTGTTCCTTTTTATTGCATTTTTGGTGGGTTCTAGCCCACGGCCTCTAAAGTCAGCCATTTAAAATCAATATTATTCTGATTTGGTAGTATTTTTTTTGGTATTTTCATGGTAGTAATTAACATTTTTTGTATATTTTTTCGTTATTTTTTATGACCTTTATAGATTGCGGCCTAAGGCTAGCGATTTGACATCAATATTCTCTTGAGATGGTAGTATTTTTTGGTAATTTGGTAATTTTGTTATATTTTCGGTATTTTCTATGACCTTTATGGGTCGAGGCCTCTAAAGCCAGTAATTTGAAAAACATTTTCCCTTGATTTTGGTATTTTTATGGTTATTATGGCGATGTAGTTAGTATTTAAGGTATTTTTGGTATTTTCTAAAACCTTTATAGGTCGCGGCCTTTAAGGTTAGCGATTTGAAAACAAAATCCTCTTGATTTGGTAGTATTTAATTGGTATTTTTATGGAATTTTTGGAAAAGTTCTTTGATATTTTCATTGACCTTTTTGGTTTTTGGCCTTAAAAACAGATGATTTGTTTTGATTTCTTAGGTCACGGCCTCTAAAGCCATCGATTTAAATTCAATTTTCTCTTATTTTTTAATTATTCTTTTCTTTCTTTAACAAAGTATTTTGGAAAACTTTTTGTTTCCTGGCTTTAAACCGTATTTATCAGTTTTTATTTTAAATAATTTTGATTTTGTATTATTTAAGAACTTTTTAGGTCACGGCACAAGGTCAGCGATTTTAAATCCACATTCTTCTGATTTTGTAAAAATATTTTGGTATTTTTATAGTATTTTTGGACAGACAATTCATATTTTTGGTATTTTTCGTAAATTTTCGGTATTTTCTTTGACCTTTATAGGTCAGCAATTTGAAATCAATATTCCCATAATTTGGTAAAATTTGTGTGGTATTTTTAAATTTTTTTTTGGAAAAGTTTTTGTTATTTTCTATAACCTTTTTGGTTTATGGCCTCAAAAACAAATGATTTGAAAACAATATTCTCGCGATGTGGTATTTTTAAGTATTTTATTCTATTTTTTAAAGCTTTTAGTACTTAAGAACAGTAGAGCAAAGGTACACAAAAGTCCGTCATATACCTCAGCTTCCCCATCTTTCTCTCTCTCTCTCTCTCTCTCTACTCCCCTCATTTTTTCTTTCTCGCTGGGCATGACCACAAAAGAAGCAAAAACCGCTGCATACTTATCTGCGCACTCAAATGGCAAAAACGCAGTGGCTGTGGCATTTGCACTCGCTGTTTCAGTGCCTCCTTTCACTTGCATGGCAATTTACATACAAATTAAATGTAACTCTCATCAACATCATCAACGTCCGCGTCATCGACATGGCGCTGGTCAGCTAATCTAAAATTTTAACAATCTGCTTGCATCCGCCGCATAGGGCAAAGTGCATTTAAGACAGCCAAGTCGCTTAATCGCTTAATCGTTTAACCATCAATTGCAATGCAAGTCGGGGTGGGGAATCTCTTTAGTCTCCAGCTGATCTGATTTCTTTTCGCTACATATTTATGATGCCCCCCGCTGTGCCGCCTGACAATGACAGCGCAAATAAATGTATTTGAGCGTCGGTGAAAGCCGCGAGCGACCTCCTAGAAAATCGGTAAATAAACAACAAGAAGAGCCGGCAAAAAGTTAGGGAAAATATTTACAAACGAATTAACGTAATGAAAATAAACTAGAGCACAGATACAACATGATGTGGGACATAATGAAGCCGATGACGCGTTGCAGATCCATAAAAAGATAAATGCGTATTACAAAAATATTAGAGCTCTCCCCCCGCCCTCTCCCATGTCCCCAAGGGGGTTTGGCTGTTGATATATTCTATCTGATAAGATACGAATGCCAAATGCAAGGCATGTCCATAAAACTTTTACATTACAAACAAAAACCCACACAGAGCGTAAGAGAGTGAGAGAGGAAAACAGGGGGAGAAAAGTGGAAAATTGGATAATGTCCATTGACCTTGGCCCACAATTGAAAATACTTGCACACTTAAAGCCAAAAGAATAACAAAGACTCGAATAATGAAATTTCTTCAAAGAATTTTCAAAGGATTTTACGCACAAAAGTTTTTAAGGGAATAGTGTTGGACGCATTCACGAATTAACGGTTGAATTTGAGTAAGGAAGGGTTAAGTTGGACTGGGCGAGACAGGGTCAGTCCATGGTACACGACTACTCCAAATATATAGTGGCAAAGCGACACAATTCTTACTGCTAAACTTTTTTGTAAATTTTTCTGCCGAAAAACGTATGTGTATTTTTTTGTTTCTAGAATGGATCACCGCGAGGTTATGCATAATTATGCGTGGAGAAATGTCGTTTGCTAATGGCATAGTTTCGTTTTCAAACGACATACTTCCATAATGGATCACTGGAAGAATATGTCGGCATAAAACGTCATAATTCTGTGGTAAGATAAGCGATGTAGATCATCGCGTTGATTTGAAAGAATATAATTTCTTCGGAATTGGGATGGCGGAATTATGTCGTTGCCTTAAATATTCATGATTATTATTGAGTTGCACACAATTTCATTTTTTGAAAGTTTCATATTATACCATGGGTTTTATGGATGAAATTAAGTTACCCTCTTCCTAACCATTAAAATGGTTGATGCAGAGAGTCCCTAGTATTTATCAAGTTGTTTCTTGAATTCGGTGTTATTGGCTTCGGTTTTTTATGCAATAAACATGATCTACACATTCTATTTACCCGTCGATTTACACGTCTTCGTGTCAGTCTAAACCAGAGTCCGGCACGTTTCTATTTTTGTTGTATACGAGAGCAGCGACGTCGATACACCGACGGTGTACGAGCTTACACTGCTCTCTTTTGCTACAACAAACAAGTGCTAACTGAGAGCGCTCTCGCGTGTCTAAACACACACATGCAATGACAAAATGAGCATGTGTATTTTGCCGGCCACTGGTCTAAACTCATATAAAAATTTTGCAAGTGCTTGAATTTCTTTAAACGGCTTGACCTACACCTCCTATTTACCCGTTTTTAATTGCCAACTATTGAATCTAATTATAAAATTGGGTAAAAATCCGTTTTTTTTTTGACCTATCAGGTTCTTGACCCGTCTATTTACCCGTCTACATTGTACAAAAAATTAAAAAAAAAATTGTTTACCTTTTGGATCTAACCATTTACTCGTCTACAATCTCCGTCTATCAAATCTTAATGATTCCAAAAAAAAACATAAAATTTTGCAAATTTCCCATCTAAGCTCAAATAATAATTTTAGAAATTTCGCAATTTTTTTTGACAGTACGGTTTACACTTCCTGTATTTACTCGTCTACTATAGCCTTCTATTAAGTCTTCAAAATAATCTTAGGTCATAAGAAAATTTAACAAATTTCGCGATTCTTTTACACCTCCTATTTACCCGTCCAAATTGCCATCCCTTAAATCTTCGTAATAATCTTATGTTATACGAAAAATTGGCAAATTTTGGACTATTCAATCTACGCCTCTTATTTATTAATGCCTGCGCATTAGTAAATACTAAAATGAATATTTGGCAAATTTCGCGGTGTTAAACTTAATATTATAAGCTTATATGAAAAATGTTCAACTTTCGAGATTCTTTGATCAATCGGTTTTTAATTTCTTTATAACCGTTTATATTGGTCATCTTTTATTCCATCCATCATTCATTCCTTATAATTTTTATTTCGTATACATTTTACATCGACACCTATGCGCCAAAACATCGTAAGTGCCACTTTTTACGAAATTGACATTTTGGAGAAAATTAGTTCTTAATCAATAATCGCTTCGGTTACGGGTCATCAATCTGGCCAATGATATCGTATTAGGCCACACAAAAACTAATTGTCTACAGACATAGCACATTTTTAGAAAGGGAAGACTCTTACAAACCTGGGAATAAAAAAATTTTTTTAACGTTTTAAAGTTATTTAAGGAACTTTAAATTGTTAAGCTCTGAAGCCGACCCCGACTATAACTTACTCTGTACCTGGGAAGAGGAACGCCGCTCCATCTAGTTTCTCTCCCTCTTCTCTCTCCCTCTTTATCTATGTCTCCCTTCTCTCTCTCAACATATTTTTGAGGGTGGGAGGGTGGCGGGGGGGTGTTGCTCATTTGCTCATAACGAGAACCACTCATTCGATCTTTATCATTTTATCGGCAAATCGATACATATTGCTAAACTAACTATCTCTAGAAGGAAAGAATCGCTCTATCTTCAAAATTGTGGGAGATATGACGTTTTCTCCTAATTTCCGGGGGGCGGCAGAGGGCGTGGACATTGGTACAAAATTTGAACCAATATTTAAGGATTACTTTAGTTAACAATTTTGAACTATTCATACTAAATCTATATTTATCATTTAATATTTAGTACAGTGTCCTTTATTGGCAATAACAGCTTCTGGCATGAAATCAACTAAGTCCTAGCATCGTTTTAGGGGAATTTTGGACCAGGACACTTTAATTTCTTCCCAAAGTGATCCGATAGTGGTTGGCTTGGAAGCAGCAACTACCTTCTTGACGTCGGACCACAGATTTTCGATGGAATTCAGGTCAGGCGACTGAGCAGGCCACTCCAAAACGTTCACAAAGTTTGACCTGAACCATTACTTTGCTGTCTAACTGGTGTGTTTGGGGTCATTGTCCTGTTGAAAGACCCATAAGACCGGCATTTCGTATTCTGCAAAAGGTAGCTTTATTGTCTCCATGATATTCACGTACACGTGCTGATCCATTATGGTTATATGCAATGTATTGGACCTTCTCCATAGTAGGAAAAGCAAGGCCACACCATTACACTACATCAGGGGCGCCCTTGCCCATTCCGCAAAGCACGCATGTGTTGTTGTAGTACGCAAAGAAATAGCCCAAGGTATACTAAACAAGGTAGGCTCACTCACTCTCTCACTCTCATGACAACTTGTTAAATTTCAGTCAGTAAGCAACAGTTGGAAGCACAGCATCTCCGCGGACGAATTTTTTGTGTTTTACTGAGTAGCTTAGTAGGCTTTGTATTGAAATATATTACTCTCTCGCTCTCGCTCTCTTTGACACAAATATAAGAAGTTGTGTGAGAGCGAGTGAGCCTACCTTGTTTAGTATGCCTTGAAATAGCCTGCGCGTATAGATTTTGCGCATGCCATAAGCCAACAAAAAGCAAAAACAAAATCATATGCGTGCTCTGAGTTTTGTTGTTGCCGCGCTCAGACCTGCAACAACAACATCATATGTGCCTCTCTTCTCTCTCTCTCCGATGTCTCTCGCAAACTCGAATGCAACAACAAATTGCTTATGCGTACGGCCGAACGCTTTTCGCCATCGAGGCAGATCTGCGTAGCAACGACCACGCACACGCACAAACAAACATCGTTTTTCTCTTTCTATTTCGTATTGTTTTTGTTGCTTGAAATATATTTTATGCATTTGTATTGGCTTTGACGCGCTGGTAAGATGATTCTGGGCACCCCTGCACTACATCATCCATGCTTAATGTTTTTTGTGGTATACTGGGGTTTGTATTCTGTGTTCCTTGGACATCTAACGTATGATCGAGATCCCCTTCCACCAAACACTTTGGACTATAGTCATCTGACTATAGAATATTCCTCCATTGTTGGGATGTCCACTTTGCATGATCCCTGGTAAACTTCTTGCGCTTTGTAAAGTGTGTCGCGTTTAAAATTTGTACCTTTCTTGGGCTGCAAGCTTTTGGGTTATGTTGCCTAGAATATGTGCAAACTTTTTGGTCCATCGCATTTATCTTAAGCTCTTTTTTAAGCTGGGCAGCAGGCTGGAAGGAATCCTTCTTGCTCCGACGACATGAAGAGGGGTCATAGATCGTTTTCGTCTGCGTGTTTCAATGTTTTCTTCATAGCTTAAGGCGTTTTTGATCATTTTATTTAAGCATCCCACCAATTGAACAACTTCTCTGCAAGTTTTTCCGTCCAATATAAATTTTTTGATAAGATCGCGATTCTCCGCAGTTCAGAGCTTTCCACGTCCCATTGTAATGTCTACAAAGGCAATTCCGCAAAATATAAGGAGTTTACTAAAAAAGCTAAGGGTGCTATTTTTTGGCCATTTTTGGGGCCTTTTTTTTAAATCCCAAAAAAAATATATACGAGGGTGCCACAGAAACCTCTTCCAACCAAATTCCAATTCTTAGGTGCCACAGAAATTTCTTTTGGTTTGTTTCAAACCTCACGTGTTTTGTAAGGAGATTTAGCAAAATTCACCACCCAAACAATTTTAGCAAGCAAAAAAAATTTTGGAAATATAAGCAACATTATTTTTTAGGATAGATTTCATCAAAAGAATAAATTATTTAATTAGTTTAAACATTGAAATTTGCGTTTCAATAATTATTAGGAAAATCAACCAAAGTCCTTTATGTTAATCTAAACCAACCAAATCTAAGCCAATAAACTGCTCAGGGAAACCTCCCCATCTTCTTCCGATACATATGCGAACAGTGGAAACGTATATCACACTCCATGAGTACGGCTGCCAAGAAGATACTCGGGTACTCTGAGTTCCCTCGAAGGCGGTCTTGATACGATGAGGAGTGCCGGCGCGCTACTGCAGAGGAAGACGCAGCCTACAGGAGAACTCTGCAGTCGGGAGCAACGTAATTCTTTTTTCAAAATGGGCAATTTTGCTGTTCGACTAAAATACAACTTTGATAAAATACAATTTTTCTTTAATATAATCTTATTAATACATTTATTTACTTGCAACAAAACCGTCAATACTTAATTTTTTATTGTTCTATCATAAAACAATATTTTTTCAACTTGACAAAGAACCTAATAAATTTTGTGGGCAAAAATATCGTATGTGTCTCTGCCAAGCACAAACAAACCTTCGTAAAAAAATACTGCTGTTATATTTTGAAGCTTGAATATGTATTATATTATTCCGTTAACAAGCATTTGGATTTTGGGCAACTTTAAATTTCTGCCCTTGGTTTAAAAATGTTCGGATTAACCCATTTGCAGTTTTCAATGTGAAGTGGGTTCCAGATTTTCCCCACAATCTACCGGAATTTAAAAAAGTGCATATAATCTGCTGTCTAATTATAACCTAGGTTCTAATTAAAGTCAATAATTTGTCTATTTGAAGAAAAAGTTTTTTATCCCCCCAATAATTGGGGCAATAATTCTATATTTATCATACTGTATCAAAGCTAACTTCCTCTTCCAACTTTAATTTCCCCCTCTACTAGACATATTAAATGGCAACATAACCATTTCCGAAGAAAACTTTTGTCTGTTATTCCAAAAAAAAAAAAAACTTTCTCTTGCACAATTTTCGGAGTGTGAAGGAAATTGCGATATATTTATTTTTGCTACTTCATTATAGCAGAGGGCAGGGCGGTGGCCACTGGCAAAATGGCAACTGGCAACTTCCAGCTGGAAAATTAATTTGAAATGTTGCGGACAGGCGGTGAGAGAAGCAATGCACTATGGTTATATTTAGCCTTTTCTTTGGAGACGCTGAAAAGTAGGCAAAAGGGTATTCACAAATAATTATTTATTTTAGCCTTCAAGCTTAACATTTCAATTCTTAAAGAACATGTCCAAATGCTCTCCAAAATCATGCAAATTAACCATTGCTTCATCGGTCTCCTCTTCAATAATTTTCATTAGACACCAGCAGCGTAGTAGAGTCGCACCGAAATGAGAGGCAATTATCATCTTGAAAAGCATAGCTAAAGCATATATAAAATAAATTGGTATGCGATCCTGTTCAGGTCCATGATCGGCCAATTGCTGTATGCCATTCACTAGGGTCCGCACACTGAGTAGCCACAACACAACGAATTCGATCAAATAGGGTGCCATGAACAGGACAGCCGCAATGAAACGTCATTTTGTCCCCAGCATACATAGCATAATTACGTTCTGAGTAAGAGCACCGACAATAGCAAAATAAAGTTACCAGCACCACTCCCACTGTCAACAGCGAAAATATCTGTGGATCTAATTCGAAGGGCAGCAGCGAAGTGTAGGTAATATCCAATGTAAGCTTCCTGGCCATGAACTTTGATTCCGTACGCTCCAGCAAAACTGGTGCAATGCCAGCTGCATGTAACAATATCAGGAGATAGGCCGTTGCCCAGATGCATTTGAATGTAACTATTACGCGGCCGATTATCTTGTCGTTGGTGCCCGGCATTTTTATCCTAAAATATTTTTTAGTTTTGATTTAATTGAGATTTGGACAAGTAAGGAATACGAATTGTACTAACGTTTCTCGAAACAAATGACTTGAGAATGAACCGAAGGAGCAAGCAAAGGCAACTGATTTGGACAGTAAGGAAATGTACCGAAGCAGAAAGCAAGGGCAACTGATTTGTACGAGTCGAATAGTTCAAATTGGATTTCAAAATTTAAAAGCAAATCGTAGGTAAGCAGAATCGAACTTGAAAATTTAAAAGCCAAGAAAGTTGTTTCAAATCGGCCAAATCAACTATATGACAGCTATATGAAATAGTGGTCAAAATCGAACTAGATTTTGTAAGTCGTATGAGTAGCTGAATATACGAATACAGACAGAATTTTAGTTTTGTAGCTTAAGAAGCAGTAAAGTTGGATCAAATCTAGCCAGATAAGTTAAATATATCTGCTACGCGTATATGAAATATTGAGCAAAACATTTCAAGTCGTCATTGGGGTCGCAAAAATCGGTCCATCGTTTGCCTGTGTCACAAAACGACCGCTTTGTCGCGACTACATTGGATAGAGGTACCGAAACAACCTTAAACTACGCTCTCTGCCTCTCTTTAGTTGTGAGAGGAGAGAAACACATTTATGGTTTTTTGTTTTTCTCTCGGGTCTGTCTCGGATCTTTTGGAAGAATTCACTCATTCAAAAGGTCTTCTTCGTATGTAAGCATCGGTGTGTAAGCTTGCAGCCTAAAGGCTCGACTCGGTCTCTGTTTATGCGAAACTCTGGCGTTTTTATAGTATGGCATTTTTACAGTTTGGTCTTCGCGAAGCACGGATTTTATGACCGATTGATTGAATTGGGCCTGGTATGGGGTGGCTCTCAAACCGATCCGTGCTGTGTGTTCCACCACAGCCACTCAACGCTGAGCGCGAGGTTGAGGGAAGCCTGATCCCGATCGGTCCAGTGACCAGAGTGAGCAGAGCAAACTGAACATTTGGTTGAGGGTTATTTACGAGCCAAAAAAAATAAAGAAATTTTGTACATGCCTCAAGAATTTTCACTTTCTTTACTTAAATATACTATCAACCCACAGCCAAAACATATTATATGATTTGGCATAGACCTTCGTTTAGTTATGCAGGCGCGCACTAAGAAAGAAAATTTGGAAAATTTGACCGCGAAGTATTTGAAATTGCCAAAGAAAAGTTTGTATGGGGCATGTAAATGAGCTATGGCGCTCAGGCAAGATTGTGGACGTGAGAGTGAACCAGTGCCTCTTTTTTGAGGTACCAGTTAAATGGTGAAAATCACTCAGTAGCAAAGGAGATGTCAACGTGCTCTCACATGTTCATATCAACTGGTACCTCTCTCTGACTACTCTACCTTGTTAATTATACCATGGACTCATCCAATTAAAGTAAATCTTATGGCACATACTAAACACATCGATAGCTTTAAAAATACAGGGTGTCCTGAAACTTTTCATCAAAACTTTAATACATGATAGCTGTTAAAAAAATTTTACAAAGCTAGCAGCCAAAAAATGTGCATACATACATATGTAGCCAAAGAAAAGTAACGGAACTGTCAGATAATATTTTGGACCAAGCTGTTTTGCTAAGAGCGCGAGAGAGAGTGAGCATATGAGAGGGATCACACTCACACAAATTAGGTATATGTGTATTACAAATATGCAATGGCTCTCTGAGACAGATGATAGCTGCTACATGTGTTAGAATGAGGGAGGAGGGGAAAGAGTGTAGAGCGGTGGAAGATGGAAAGGAGGGTGGGGAAAGAGTGATGAGCGGGTGAAGAGGGGGTGGTAAAAACGGGAAAGCCAGTTTGAAATGAATTATAATTGAAGAGTGCTGATGCTGCTCTGAAATGCACATTCTTCATATAATATCGCTAGATCAGAAATTCACTATGTGGTCGTGCGGGAGAGGTATGTTTTCAGCATCCACTTGACTGGCAGGGACTAAAATATAATTCCGGAATTTTCGAGCGCCTAGAAAATTTCGTTGAGTCCTTTAGGACTGGATGGAGTTGAAAACAACACGATTTCTCAAAATCTTGGACGCGTGGAGGGTTCAGCTAGTAAAGTATACATATTCTTGATCAGTATTAGGAGCTGATTTGATTAAGCTTTGCCTTCCGTCTGTCCATCTGTCTGTTTCTACACGATCTAGTCCCTCAGTTTTGAAGCTATCGAAGTGAAGAGTCTTCTTTTGACTGCACGCTGCTAATATGTCGGAACCGACATATAGCTGCCATAGAAATGACGAATCAGTATAAATTCAAGAGCGTTTTATTAAGAACGAGATTAAGCCAAAAAAAGGCATAAAAATACCACTGTGCAGTGTCGAACGGCTGTTTTTTGCGGACAGCAAGAAATTTTGCATTAAGTATTTAAAAGGAAATTTAAGTAGATTCTCGCGTTCGGGTGAGCGGATAAAGTTGCCACTAAGAAAATCTTTAAATATTCAAGTGAAATGCAGAATTTGAAAGTGCAAAAGAAACAAGTGAGAAAGTTGGTTAAGCCCGACTGTAAAATACTCTGGAACTGTGAAACTGTGTGCTAATTTGTATGTATTTTGCTGCTGCAGTAACAGTAAAGTGCAGCGCGAATGCTGCAAACTTTGGAGGCCTTGGTCAGCAGAGCAGCTTGATCAGTGATCAAAGATGCAATTTATCTTATTAACAAACCTCAAAACTGTTTTCCCAGGTTTGGAAACAGTTGAATAAGTCAGGGCATTAAAATATATTAAATTTGAGTTTTTGAAGAAAATGCAAAAAAGGGAAAAGTGAGGACTCAGCCCCCTCGAATTCAAGGTTCAAAAAGACATTAGATATTGAGAAGAAAATCACTAGGACATATGCAAACACACACAGTACCCCAAAAAATTCGATGAAATCTTATATTCGTATGCAAGCAAATGAAGGAAACCACACAATATCAAGTTTTCAAGCCACTCGAGTGCAGCCATAATTATCTATTAGTTAATTTACAGGCCAATTAACCAAGTTTTAGCACCTCTTGCCATGTTTTTCCCTCTCATTATAAACTTTTTTTCCCCCTAATGCTGTCAGCTGCAGTGTCAAGTAATTTTTTATTTTTCGTCTCTTCTTCTTCTCCTTCTGCTTTGGCCTGTCGTGTGTTTCTGTGGCAAGGCGGAAATTGTCACTGCACAATATCCGTTGATTTGTGCAGCCGTTGAAAATGAAATCCATTGACATGAGAAATGCCAAAGGCATTTCAAGCAAATTATGTCGAGGTGTACGGAAATGGATTGGATTCGCGCCGCCCGTGTATCGCATGACCAATTAGCAGAAAGTAAAAGTGAATGCAAAAAAGGAGAGAAAAAAAGGTATCCTCGTCTTTTTCAAAAATATATTTCAACCCTTTCGGCTTTGCCTTTATTTACTTTCAATTCCCCAAGCAACAAAGCAGCGTTTTCTATTTACACAAAAACCTTTTGCGGTTTGGCTGCGCCATTAACATAAAACCAGCCGAAAAGGGGCAGAAGAAGACGAAACTAAAGTATAAATAAATAATAAAAATGACTAAAATGAAGAACAGCCGCCGCTTGTTGCTATCTTTTCAGCGAGCGACTTTTATGGCAGGAAAAATGTCAACCGAAATCGCTTGGGGGACCAAAACCAGGCAAAAGTGAATGCAAAACGAAAGAAAGAAAAAAAGAAGGAAAATGCCAATATGGACGCCTGTCAATCAGTCAGTCAGTCAGTCAGTCAGTGTGTCATTTACCAAATACCCATACACACACACACATGCTTAGAGAGGAAGTCAAATGGTTTAGCTATTTCAGGGTGAAAAATTTTGAAATTAATAAAAATAGAAGAGAATTAGCAGCAGATTCTGGGGTTTACGAACACGGAAAAAAAAAATATTTTAAACATAATGAAATAATAGTAAGGCCGCCTTCACACTGTTCGCACACATGAAATTCTATGAATTTGACAACCTATTCAAATTTAAAATTGAAATTTTTTTTAAACATAACTAAATAAAACACATAGTACGACTTATTTTTAAAAGGATTCAATTAGCGAAATGTGGTTTTGATTTCAATTGCTCTATTTCGAGTGTGGAATAAGAAGCTTGGGAACTGCTAGCAACATTTAGGTGTGAATGCTTAGTTGCTTGGCCTGAGATGCGCTGTGTAGCACAGTCGCCTAAAACGTAATCCCATTACAATTCATCTAATATTTTTTATTTAATATATCTTAACCATAGAAGAAAATTTCAACAAAATATGTCATTTCCAAATTTTGATGTACTTTCACAAAACACATACTAATTGCGAAGCTTTTCCGCACATATGTCAAGAGCACTCTCCCGATTGATAATGAATGGAGTAGTTTTGGAGTAAGATTGGCGCTGTTGAGATAACTTAAGTTCGTTGACTTAATTTTATTGTGAAACTAGGTATTTGGCTCCGGAGATATACAACGTCATGTGTCCTCGTCATATTAATTAAGATGGGCGTCCTTATAAAGTAGATGCATTTTCCTGTGAAGGATGAGATAGCTCCATGGGTAAGGTTGGCATGTTACTGCCAAGGAGTTCGAAGAGGTTTGGAATTTTCCGAACTGCATTGAGCAATTGTTGGCAAACATGTGGCCATAAAAGCAATCAATGAATAGCGAGAGCTTAATTTACAACTATAAATATAAATTCACATTTTCTATAACTTTAATTACATTTTTTATTAGGCGCGTTTTCCTGAGTCTTTTTTTCTAGCTAAATTGTTGGTGTTTGTTGTCTTGCCCGCACAAACTAGAATCAAAACCTATTTTCGTTACGACGCCACAAAAGATATACAGCATTCTAAAGGTACGTTATTTGTTTAACATAACGTAATCACAAACAAGCTATTTATCCCGAAAATGGAAGTATGAAGCACATATTGGGTCGGGCTTCCGGAGGGGGCAATTACTCGAAAATAAGTTTGCAAATTGAAGCGATATCGCTAGATACGATACCTACTGTGTTGCGAAAACAATCGATATCAATTTTAAATAAATGAACAACAAATTAGCAACAACAAAAAAATCAAATTTTTTTTCCATATTATCCCTAGGTAATTCTGACATTTAAGACATTTCTCTTACTTTGTTACAAAACAAGTTTGCTTCGATGCATCGTTGGGCCTCCCCCAAACGTTTGTGTTTACAAAAAATATTTTGTTGATAGTGCTATCGATGTTTTTACAATACTAATACCTTCTGGAAGAAACGATACTATCGTTTTCGAACAGTGTGAAGGCAGCCTAACAAAACAAAAACATTGTAACGATATTGTATAGAATATATTAACTTAACACTTTTCAGTTTGGTTTTTTTCTCAACCGTTTTAAGAACATCTAAATCGTATTTAAGGGGAGTCTTCTTTTGAAAAAAACCGTTAATTTGACGATGGAATTCATTTGATATAAGTTTCAGTTTTTGGAAAATTTCTTTTAAACGATTGATTTGAAACTCGGTTTATAAGGATTATATGAGCTGTAATAAGAGATGCAGTTTTTCAATCTTGGAATCAAAAAAATTATTTTTTATCCGATTGACTCGGGTTGTAAGAATAGTATACGAAAAAATGTTTGATTACATTTTCCGAGGTTGGAAAACTCAATCTCAGGGTGGGAAAATGCACGGAAAACAAAGTATTGGAAAACGTTTCTTTATCTGATTTACTTGAAACTCGGTTTTTAAGGGTAATATACGAAATACTTTATGATTTCCAGTTCCAAGATTCAAAAGTCCGCCCCCAGGGATTGAAAACGCCCGAAAATGTTGTATGAAAAAACTTATTTTTTATCCGGTTGACTTAAGACTCGGTGTGTTAGAATAGCTTGCGAAATAATTTGTGATGTGATTTTCTGATACTGAAAAATCGATAACCAGGGATGGAAAATTCCCAAAAAAAAAGGTATTTATGCGAAAACTATTTTCCAACCAATTGACTTGAAACCCAGTTTGTAAGAATAATAAGCGAAACAATTTGAGAAGTGATTTTCCGATGTTGGAAAATCCCAGAAAATTCAGCTTGTAAATAACTTTTTTATTCGATTGTTTTGAAACTCGATTTGTAAGAATAATAAGGGGAAATCTCTTGATTTGTATGGATCGGAAGACACTATGAGAAAAGTGGAATACATGGTTCTTAGCTCAGTTCTTACTTTATCGTCAGCTGAGGCCAGGCCTCAAAGAATAATATTAAAAAATAGTCTCTAATAGAGCCCCGCATGAATTAAATAAAAGTTCGTAGCACAAACGAAGTTAGCTAACCCTTCTTGTTTTCAAACTAAAATTAGGCCCACAGCTTGTTTACATAGACTCCACAAATGTGCAGTTGAGTAGCATTAATTTACGAACAAAATCGTCAAAAACATGTCACAAGAGCATACATCAAATAACACTATAATCAATCCCACAATTTGAAATGGTGCATTTGACGACTTTGAACTATGTGTTTCACATGAATTTAAAGACGACATAATTAATCCTAAAATAGAGGCATTACGAACAGATTTAACGAAGACTGAGATCCATTAAAATGGTGGGAAATCAATTATGAACAGTTTCCTCTTCTATATAAGGCTAGCTGCGAAATTTTTGACGGACTCCTTCATATCAAAATATAGGTCCGAAATAACATCCAAATATGAAATGGTCAAAGAAATAATGTTTTTAAATGATAACTTAAAACAATAATAATGCAACTTTAATTATTTTTGTGTGAGTTTTTCTGATAGCGTAAATCTGGTAATGGCCTGTTGCTCGCCTTCTTGTGGGACGCCTCCCTGTCTTGCTGTCTAGATGGTGGAGCATTATGCTAAAGATGTTGTTCTGCATCATCTCGACCGCTTGAATGGAGATGTCACAGACAGTGCCATAGAGGCAGATATCTGTGGTCCAGCTTGGCTGCAAGCCAGGAAGGATGTGCCTGTGTTTTGGGCGTCCGGCAGTTATTTGAGCGGTTGTCCCTCAGCTCGACCATGAGGAAAGACCGAAGCATATCGGATTTCGCAGTTGGGAAATTTGGAAAACAACAAATTTTGATGTGAAACATCTTTAATTTCGGTACGGAAGACTTTAGTAGGAGTAAAAATTGATTTCAGCGTCACGTGACGCTGGGGA
Organism: Lordiphosa stackelbergi; assembly: GCA_018904235.1. Classification (NCBI taxonomy): domain Eukaryota; kingdom Metazoa; phylum Arthropoda; class Insecta; order Diptera; family Drosophilidae; genus Lordiphosa; species Lordiphosa stackelbergi. The sequence goes on from JAEIFU010002546.1 coordinate 24,428, forward strand.
AAGAGGGGTGATAGAGGACGCAAGAAGGGCGGAAAGAGGGTGGAAAAATGGGGAAAGGGGGACTAAAAAGGAGCAGAAAGAGGTGATGAAAGGGGTTATGAAAGAGGTGATGAAAGAATTGATGAAAAAGGTGATGTAAGAGGTGATGAAAGAGGCGATGAAAGAATTTATGAAAAAGTTGATGAAAGAGGTGATGAAAAAGGTGATGAAAGAGGTGATGAAAGAGGTGATGAAAGAGGTGATGAAAGAGGTGATGAAAGAGGTGATGAAAGAGGTGATGAAAGAGGTGATGAAAGAGGTGATGAAGGAAGGTGATGAAAGAGGTGATGAAAGAGGTGATGAAAGAGTTGATGAAAGAGGTGATGAAAGAGGTGATGAAAGAAGTTGATGAAAAGGTGATGAAAGAGGTGATGAAAGAGGTGATGAAATGTGGAGGTGATGAAAAGGTGATGAAAGAGGTGATGAAAGAGGTGATGAATGAGAAGATGAAAGAGGTGATGAAAGAATTGATGAAAAAGGTGGTGAAAGAGGTATATAGGAGATGAAGAGGTGATGCAAGACATTATAAAGAGTGAGGTAAAAGAGGGAGTGACTAAAGATTTATTAAACAGTGACTGGCATCAGTTTTCATATCAAAGCCTCGTGAGTGTTAACAAAACTTACACTTTTTTATTTTTAGATGGGCTGCATTTTCAACTTGAATTGAACCACTGGAGCTTGATCTGTTAAATTGTAAACTTGATTTGTTTGGAGCTTAATCTATTTAGAGCTTGATCTGTTTAAAGTAACTGGGAACCTAAACAATTTTTGACTTGATTTACTTAAACCTTTGTTTTTTTTTAACATGAATCAGAGAGCACTTTGACTTCATTCATGAAGGGCTCTAATTTCTAATTTTAATCTCAGAACAAACTCATAGACCTTTCGCTCATCAGTAGACCTCGCTACTTACTGCCAGTTACTTTCAAATACATTTGAATGAAAAGTAAGCTTCGTTCTTAAACTGTATTGTAAAGACTCCTTAAATCAAATTTCTAGCATCTTAGCCTAGTAATTCACAGCCGCACACAAAAGAAAGAAAGAAAGAAAAAAACTCATAAAGTATATTAGCAAAATGTTTGATTGCACTTTACCTTTAGATTTTTCTTGGACCACCTTTTTTTTGTCCACAGGATATCAATTCGTTTCTAAAAGGCAAAAGAAAATGCCCAAAAAAAAGGTACCGGCACATTTTTCATTAAATTTTTAAGGAGCGCAAAAAGTGAGCATTAAAATCATATTTCACTACCGAGAAAAAAAAGATTTCAAGCATATGGACAAAAAAAAAATTGGAAACACGGTGCAAAAAGTTGTGTAAAACGTGCCTGCCCTGCCTGGAAGCAAAACCAAATTAAAGTGCAAATAAAATTTAACATAGATTTCTGGTGTCCCATTCTCGCATTCTCATTCGGACACAAAAACAACCAACAAGAGGAGGGGTGCGGCGGGCCAAGCGAATGCCATTTTTATTATTTTTTGCCGCATGCCCTTAGGGCTGGAATCAACAGTTTGATTGCCACACACACACACACACTCACACATGCACACACAGGCAAAAATGTTGGAGCAACATTTTAGTTCATTTGTTGCCAAGCTTCATGGGCAAACGATGGCTTGGGTACAAATTAAATCAATTCAATTTTTATTTTTGTTGTTGAATGGCCAAACGAATGCATTCATATGGTTGAGTAAAATATCGGGCTTTTTTTCGTGGAAATTGGGTACAATAGTTAAGTGGGATTTAGCTTAATCGAATTTCGACAGGAAAAGGCTTACGCTAAGAAACAGCTGTGCAGACAATCTGCTTACTTTGGGGCTTGTTTTATGACCTCGAGCCTGTCACTCACAAAGATGGCACTTTCGCTTATTTCTATTTAAAAAATATGAAATAAAATAGTCAGAAATTAACAAAATATTCATGTTTAAATCAGTTTCGGAGCACTTTTAAACTAATTGGGAATCAGTCCTTAACTCCTGTCAAATTATTCCCTAATTGGTTCCGGAGACGGTCTCCAATCAGTTTTGAACCAGTTTGGATTTACTTCTGAAACGGTTTTGAATCAGTTTTTTTACCAGTTTCAAACCGGCTTAAACTATTTTCGGAACTGGCTCGACACAGTCTTGAACCGTTTTTAATCCAGATTTAGTTCTGAATTAGCTTTGAACTAGTTTTGAAATGCTCAGAGAAAAAAGGATAGTATTTGATGATCCTCAGGATATTTTCGGTATCCATTTGGACTGGATAGTTAACTATCCTCTTTTGGGATCCATTGGATATTTTCGAAGTCGATTTATTTTCGCTTAAAAAGGATATATCAGCAAAAATATATTTCATTGATCTTTATTCTTCATCCAAAGGAGCTGAAAAATGTGTAAAGGATATTTTAAAAAAATGGATCTTAAAGTGGATATTTCGAATATCCATTTCTGTTCTGAGCCTGTATTGAACCGTGTTTTGAATTTGCTTTGAGGCTCTTCGAACCGGTTTCCAAACCAGTAAAATGGTATGGAAACCACTTTGAATTGGTTTTGGCCGATTTTGAATCATTTTTAGTCCACCATTCTTTGTTCCAGTCTTTCAACCGGTTTTGAGTCGAACCGGTCTTTAACCTGGCTGGCTGTTTTGAACCATTCTTAAAAGGATTGTAAGCCTGTTTGGTATCACTTTTGAAACCGACTTTAACTGGGCTTGAACCATTTTTAAACTGCCTTAAGGCCAGTTTCTAACTGGTTTTAATCCATTTCTACAGCACAGAGAAAAAAAAGATCGAATTCATGCTGATATTCACCTGATTAAAATGAAGTTTATAAAAATATCAATACGTTCATCTCATTTTGATATGAAAATAATATCTTTCTGATCCAAAATAATGTCATTCACCTAAATTGAAATTAAATAGTTTCAGAATGATACTAAAAATGTTATTATGATATGTTGAAAAATATCGATTTGAAATTTTTAACATATCAATTTGATATTTTTGGATATCGGCTTAAAATTGATACATTTAGATTTATTTGACAAACATTCCTGGTGCTACAAGTATATACTTATGAATTATTGCACCAGTCACAAAAGCAAGACATTTGATGATATGAAAATATAATTTTTTTCTCGGTGTGGTTAAGAAGCAGCCTCGAGTCGGTCCTTAAGCACTTGTGAACAGGTTCATAGAGTCTCGAAATAATTTTTAACCATTCTCCAAACGATTTTAAGCCTGTTTCAAAACGGCTTCAGGAAATTTCGAAACTGCTTTCAATCAGTCTCTGACAGGTATTGAACACGTCTCGCATTGGTTATGTACAGTTATAACCGTGCTGGAACCAGTCTGTAAACCTTTTCAAGCTAACTTAAAGCCGGTTTTAAGACAATTTTAAATCAGTTTAATCCTGTTTTCAAACAGTCTCCGACCGTATCAAACAACTCTCGAATGGTATCTGAACCAGTCAGCAACCGACTTAGAACTAGAAAAACAGTGGTTTGTAGCTGGTATCAAACCATGTTTGAACTAGTCTCTAACCAGTCTTGATAATTTTAGAACCTTTTTATAAACTTTACAATGTGGTTGAAATTTCTGGTTTTTAATCTGTATTTAGACACGAATGGTAAGTAAATTATTTCCAATGATTTTTAATAGTTTTGAATAATAAATATAGTTCATTCAATACTGAATCGGAATTTCTATACTTAAGAGAAAGAAATAAAAATAGTGGGTGTCTTAATTCTAAGTACTCGATAAGCAGTACTCTATACTCATAACTCTATCAGTATTCAGCGCTAGATACTCGATTTTAAGTATTTTATACAAAATTCTCGATACACACTAATAGATTCGGTATTCAGTACTCGATACTTAGCACTCGATACTCGTTTCTTGATCCTCAGTACTCAGTATACAGTACTGTGTGTATGTATGTGTGTTACACTTTACTCGATTCAATACTCAATTCTCGATACTCACTATTGAATTCGATGCACAGTACTGGATTTTTATTACTCGATACTTAGTACTCGATACTCAGTATGGACACACATACACACAGTACTTTGTACTTAGTACTGCGATACCTCAGTATCGAGTACACCTGAGGTATCGAGTACTAAGTATAAAGTACTGTGTGTGTGTGTGTGTTACACGTTACTCGATACTCAGTACTCGATTCAATACTTAATTCTCCATACTCAATATTGAATTCAATACTCAGTACTCGATACTTATTACTTCATACTCAGTACTCGATAATTAGTACTCAATACTCGTTTCTTGATACTCAGTACGCAATAACCAGTACTAAGTGTATGTGTGTGTGTTACTCTATTCTCTATACTCAGCTCTCAATACTCAGTACTCGATTTTCGTTTCCAGACTCTCACTATTTGATACCCCCAGCGGCGCAGAGCTCAACGTGTTCTGTGGAAAATATGCATTACGACTGTCGAAAATGTAATGCACTACAATCGCTGATTTTCGTTAGAGAGATAGTAATCGAAAACAAACAGACTGCGTACATTCTGCATTAAAATTTTAAAAACAATGTAGGCATTCGTAATGGGAAGTTCGGCTCTGGCTTACATCCTTAATACCTAGTAATGCAGGTTGTCGGCAGCCCGTTTACCCATTTTGTAATGGCAATTTGCGCCGCTGGGTAGTATTCAATTCTGTGCATATAAGTGTATAGATGTGTGTGCTACTCCATACTTAATACTCAGTGCTCACTACTCAGTCCTTGATACTCTGTACTTCATACTCAGTTACTTCTTACATCTTTGCTAACTACGCTACATTTTTCTAGTTTTATTTCCCCCAGTTGAACGTCCGTAAAAGAGCTTCACTATAAAAATGTTTCAAAATTTGATACAAAATAAATTATACAAATTTGTATCTTTAACTGTTTTAAGACAACTGTAAACTTTGTTCTACTTATAATAAAGCAGCTCTGGATATATTTTCAGTCCACCAGTTTTCGCCGTTTGCCCTGGGCGTTGATAAGTCAGTGACAAATTCAGGAAAAATTCTTACAAAGAAGTGAAAATTATGAATAAAATACTTGGCTGGCAGATATATTATAACTTTCAAATTGTTTTATAAAAGTTTTTTGGTTATTTTGAAGCATTTTTTTTTTGTAAACAATACTCACTAAATAGTTTTACATCATTCAGCCTTTGTGTGTTACATACCTGTAAAGAAAAATGAAAATTAGTTTCATGCTTTAAAAAAGTTTTTGCAGTATAACTGTAACTAAGAATGTATTAATGAACTTATATGTTTACTACGCACAAGATTAATTGGTGGATTTAAAGCAAGCAGACCAACATACGAAAACTACATAAACAAAACGCAGATTTTAAGTTGAAGTTGTTGAGTGTTTGCCTTAGGTCCACAAGGGCTGTCACCAGCCACCTTTCCCTCAAACTCAAATCTCCATCTAAAGTTCAGAGCACAATTTTCAGCTCTCTGGCCCTTTTGATGTTCTCTTTCGGCACATTTGACTTTGTCAGTCAAAACAAAAATCCAATTTGGTGGCTCTTCTCAAAACTACTTAGTACGTACTACGTACTACACAATGTTTATGCAGGCATATCGTTGCAACTAGGACTTGGTAGCAATTTCAAAAATTGCAAAGTTTTCGGAAACAAAAGCCATTCTCCGATAGACAAGTGACAGTCAAAACAAAAGTTTCATGCCACGAGCAGGTAAACCCTTCTCCCTATTGACGACTCATGCAACAGCTGACGCTGACGCTGACGTTGAGCGTTAAGTAATCTAATTAAAAGTTTGTTGCAATTTGTGTTTTAATGATGTCACGCCAGCACAAACAATTTTTGGCGCCAAAAAAAAATTATACGCTGTTGGAACAAAGACTGCACTTTTATTTGGCCGTAATTACAATTTATAGATGCTTCAAGTTGTGGGGGAAAAGTGGGCAAAATCATGTAATTACATAAAAGCAGCAGCAAGGGCAACGCACCAAGGAACAGGAACTACGTGAAAGTAAGTGGCACAAAATGCCAAACGTTGTTGTTGAGTGAGTTCATTTGAGCGGAACTCAAAAGCCAAAAAAAAAAAAAAAATCACGCCTGCGCTGTTAAAGAGAGAGAGAGAGCGTAGGAAGACAGCAAAGGCGTTTGATGAGACCGCCAGGATTATGGTTTACAAGCCACACTGTGGTACAAGATGAAGTACAAGTGGTAGGCATTGTATGGTAATTTAAGTATGACCAAGTGTGACCAGTTGTGCCCGATTTTCTATTATTTAGTAGGTACAAATTATCTGTTGTGCGGTCACTCTGTTTATCTTCAAACTTTCATCTGTGCAGAAACAGTTTATAGAAATGATTTATAATATTTGCAAGTTGAGTTCCAAAACAAACCGAATTCAAAATGATATTTCAAAAGATAATAAAATAAAATAAATATAAAAATTATAAAATATTATATTTTTTATGATTCTTTGACTTTAAAGAGAAAAAGTTTAGAAACCTTCCAATTTAGTCATTGTTTATATTGAAAACGTCACTTTAATCTGTTCCAACCCTAGCCCAATTCTTGCTGTCCCAGCAATCTCTTTCGGTAAGTTTCAAATGTCTCGTGTTTTTAGAGATTTATAAAATTTACCACACAATTTTTGATAAGCAAAATTAGTTTTGGAAATGTAAGCAACAATTTTTTTCCTAAATTAAAGCTAAATGAAATAAATATTTAATTTATTTTATTATTAAAAATTTGCATTTCAATAAAATAAAATAAAATAAATCAAATTAAACCTCTGCTGGCAAAATCTATCTATGGTGGCGCCATCTGTGTACCAACAATCGAGCTAAGGGTTGCCAAATAAAAATCTCTTTGCCTGACTGACTGATTATCAGCCCACAGCCCGAACCGCTTAGCCCAGATAGACCTTCCTTCAGTTATGTAGGCACCCTTACTAAGGAAGAAATAGTAAAATCAATTGGAGTGGGATCTTTAATTCATCTTTATGCTGGGAACGATGCGGTATTTTGCGACGAGCCTGGCAGCCGTGTGTAGTACTAGCATGAGGATAATCAGAGGATCAGGCTGACGGTTTACCCAACAAGCCTTTAGTATAAATCTAAACGTGTCTTTTAATTTCGACACAAATTTATGTCACAATGAAAATCTGTGAAAATTGCATATAAATAAAGACTACTAAAGAAAATTGCCAACCAGCTAAAAAATGACGGAAAAAGTTTGTGCTATGAACTCACTTTAATGGACCTAAAACTTGGGTATAGGCCCTTGACCCAATTAAGAAATAGGTAATAATGTTCACTTCTTCTCTTAAAGTGTACAATTTGTGGTTCAATCACTTAAATGCAAATTTTTGTAAATGTTCAGCCCACTGTGCCCAGCCACAGTAGCCGCATTTGCCTTCAGTCACTGTGACTGAGCCAAAGGCATTGACATTGGTCGGCAATTGTGTGTCACACACACTAACACACACACACATACACGTGCTGTTGGCCAGCTTTTGGTTTTTAGAGTTGGTCTTATGTAAGCCTGATCCGCCTCCCCCGCTCCCGCATCAACAAAAAAAAAATCATAATATTACGCATACGCTAGGCTAAACAACAATCGAAAAGGGGAATTACATAAACATGAGCCTGCGCTCCCTTTTGACGTCACTCGTCAAGCATTGCCTTAATCGATGTTCATATGACGCTCATATAATTTTAATTACCTAAACAAACTAAAACTAAAAACTAAAACTAAAACCCTTTATTTATGTTGCTTGTTTCATTTGAATTTGATTTTTTTGTAAATATTTAGAAGCATCAGCAACGCATGTTAGTGCACATGTTTTGGACGTTGATGAGAGTACTCGTCTTTTTACTTGGGATGTGTTTGGCTAGAGCAAATATGTCTCTTTGTCTAAAAAAAAAAAAACAAAAACCATATAAATTATTTAAAGTGGTAAATGTTGCTTTAGAGATTAAATCTGGTTGGACATAAATGCCATCTATGTGTGGCTACTGAAATTTGTTTTAAAAAGCAAGTGGGAGACAATCAAAAAGACACCTTATGCAAAGCCCTGACTGCACAATTGTATTGATAAGGCACAGTGCGCTAATGTAATCTTACACTTACTCATCTCCGGTAAAGCGGAGCCGGCCAAATTAATATTATTAATTAGGGCGTATTCTTCATGTGAAAAATTTTGTCTTAATTTTTTTATTGGATATTTTTATAGCTTGGATATTTAAGAATATCGCCCTAAAATAATTTTTTGAAATTCGAAATACTTTAGAAGATATAGCCTTTTTTGTCAAACAATGTCTTCACTAAAACGAGTCATTTTTGAATGAAACGGCATGAAGTAACCACCGAATTCCGTTGAATATGTTTAATGATATAATTACACTAGTTTGCAAAAATAAAAAAATAAATGACCCATTTCAACTGAAATATTTTTGTAGTCTAGTTTTTTGAATGGTGATCTCAAAAATCAATTTCAAAAAATTTTTCATGGCTCCGTTTTTGAAATATGAATTTTTTCACTTTTTTTGGTAGGTGCTCTTACATTTTAAGCCATATCTGCCTTTATTATTGCCAGATAGAGTCAAGCCAGATATGAATCGAAAGGTAATTCAGCTTCCAATGATCGCGTAGAACATTGTTTTAAAATCGGTGGAGAAGTTTTGATTCAACGACCAAATATATTTCAAAAAAATCAATTTTTTGCACGAAAATGCAAGAAATTTCAATTTTAAACGTCTAGCAAATATGTAGGGGAGAATGGGGGTTCTGAGCCGCTGGGGGTTGTGAGCCACTTGAATTTGGCCACAAAAAAAAATAAATTTAAACTTTTTGTTTATGTCATGTGTCTCCCTTCTTATTACCTAACTCTTGGCAAGCAACCTATTAGTCTACACCTTCTTTAAGTTCGTAAACAAGATCTCGACTTTAAAAAAAAAAAAATTTTTTTTTTTCCTTTTCGACTTGTGAATATTATACAAAATTTTTTCGTAATGACAAAAGCAAGTAAGCGGAAATATCTTTGGTCAATTGCCTCTTTGATAGAAATATGTTTTTTTTTGTAACAATTTCTTTTTTGGTTATGTGACGTCACCATTTTACTTTAGAAAAAAGTCGGTTTTGACTTTCACAGAGAATATTGTGGGAGGGGAGGGAGAGGAAGAAAGTTTTTTTTTTTTGGTGCCACAGAATTCACTAGCGATTTGGCTTCTAGCGATTTGCCAAATCGCTCGAATATTTTCGCCATGCCACAGAACTTCGAGCGATTTCATTTTTTAAGCATGTTCACAAACCCTTTCGAACTTGGCTGCGTAGGGTAGACAGCCCGCAAGTGCAAATTAGATTAAGCCTTCTTATGCGTTTTTTATTAATATTTTGAAATGAAAGCTAATTGGTTAGTTCTTTTTTAAACAAAACAAACTTATTTTTCTTTAACTGAGTTAAATTTTTCTTTTTCCCACACAAAAAATTCAAATTTTCCGCCCGCCAAATAAAAATGATACCTTGCAACTCTAGCTGCTACACGGTTACGCGAGATTTGCTCTAATTAAATAAATGATTCTTGCAGGACAAATGACAATCGACGATTTAGGGAAGTAGCAAATCCGTAAGGAGACGCTAGAGTGCAGCCTCCTTGGATCCGCATCTGACCTTCTTTCTAAATCAGACGATATACGTAGGCAAGATTATATTGTTAAATGATACTGTACTCAAAAGTAACATTGGGCCACGCATTATTCAATTCAAGCAACCGGAGGAAAGGTTGGCCAGACTTAAAGTCAGTTCTTTCCAGGCTGCAGCCGCAACTTCCCTGTCGCCCATTGTGAAATTGAAGGCTAAGTCCTTATGCTCCTTCATAAAAGCCAAGCAAATTTCGCTCCGGACATCTGTTCGATGCTTTTTCCATTATAATTTATTTTAATTATAACAATTTCGGAAGAATAATAAAATTTACCAACATTTGAGCGGCTTCTCGTCATTACTTTGGCGTCGGCGTTGCCACTATATTCAACTCAGATTGGCAGCAATCGATTTACAAATTGCACAATTATTAAGCAAAAGATCAACGGAAAAATTATTGCTAGTTAATCTAATTTTTTTATCTTTGTTTTAACACAAAAATCGCTATTGTATTACCTTTAAAACGAAGTTCGATTAATTTCGAAATTCAAATGTTAAAAGGTGGCACCACTGAAATACTAGCGATTTGGTGCGTGCCAGTGAATGACAAATTTAACTAGCGATTTTACTAGCGATTTAGTAAAATGCTTATTTAATAAACTTAACATATTAAATGTTTAATTTTTTTGATGTAGATTATTCACAAATTGAACACCCTTCAAGAATCTACAAGGCTTATTTTAATCAAAAACAAATTAAGTGCGTATTTAAGCAAATCGCCGACTCATGATTGCGCGATTTGCAAATCACTCGAAAACAGGCTCTGTGGCAGGGCGAAATCAAATTCGAGCGAATTTAGAGCGAAAGTGATTTCTGGCCCTTTTTTTTCTTCGTAGAAATGCGATTTCTTTAGTAGAAAAATAAAAATATATTTTTTTTATTTTTGGATATTTTTTTCAGGCGTTCAAAAATGAAATTTCTCGCATTTTCGAGCAAAAAATCTTTTTTTTTTGAAATATTTGTGGTTATTGTATTCAAATAACTAAGCCGATTTAAAAACAATGTTTTACGTGATTACTGGCAAAATCCTTTCGATTCATATCTTGCTTGACTCTATCTGACAAATATGAAGTGAGATATGGCTTAAATCGTAAGATGCACCAAAAAAAAAATTAAAAAATGCATATTTTGAAAGCGGAGCCATGAACAAATTTTTGAAATCGATTTTTAAGATAACCATTCCAAACTACACTAATAAAATTTCAGTAGAAATGGGTCTTTCAGTTTTCTTGAAGATGATGAAGGTCCGCTAAATGGAGCTGGCATCGCCGACTGTATCTGTATATATCTGTAAATATTTTTGGTTAAATTTAAAACCACTTTTTCGGACTGCCAAGCCACTTTTCTCCAGATCTACAAAACCGATTTTGATAAAACAAAATGCAATCGACGCATAATTGTCACCATTTTGGTCTGATTCCTAATCAGGATTTAAACAAAAAACTTACTTTTTTTTACTCTAAACTACAAAAAAAAAGACCCCAAAATCGAACGCCATTTTGTCAAATAAAATCACAAATTATTTTTCGAGTTTTAGACCAGAATGACATTTCTACTGATTATAACCCCGGTTTTACTTTTCTTTTCAGACAACTAGGAGACGAGAAATCGTGGCCGCCAGCAATATACCTTTTTTTTTGGACCCCCACTTTGACAGCCAAGAACTTTTTGAACAGCCCTCGTATTGAAGCAGAACAAATTTTTTTTGTTTACTGTTGTTTGCGCTCCATTTCCGTCATTCCAATTGAGATAAATTTTATGCATAAATATTGCATTATTATGCTTAAATTAGTCTAAATCTAACTATCTGATCGAGGTAAATAATAAAATAATAAATGTAATAAAATGGTACCCGAACCTTTAACAAAGTTATTCGTACCAACTTTGTTATAGGTTCGGGGTACCATTTTATATATGTGAACTTCAGAGCAGCAGTATTAAATTGTTAATAAAGTGAATCTAAAACGAAGAGAGTCCCCCCATTGTGTTTGTGCCTGATTTCAACGACATCAAGACGTCCACACCACCACAATCATTTTGGTCCTTCGAGCCGGATAAAAGAAGACAACTCTACATCTCGCCCCCAGCAAGTAGCGGTGGAACAAAAAAAAAGTTAAGTTAAATTCCTAGAAATATATGTGTATATTTTGTCACCCCATATTTTGCACTGCCAAGTCATTGGTCTCCTTATTGTTGTGGGCAACTTAACTAATTTTAAATATATAAAGAACAGAATTGGAAAAACTCTTTGCGTTTTCAAATAACATTTTTTTTGTAAAAAAGGACCAAAAACAGTCTGGACAAGAAGAATCCCCCCTAAAACTGCATGCTTCCACATAATTCTGCAAAGTTTAGTCCAAATCGGATGACTATAGCATATAGCTGCCCTAGGATTGATCGGTTGAAGAAGTATTTCTAGTAAGAAAAACTTTTCAGCTATGAATATTTTTTGCTTCAGCACAAGAAAGATTTTGATCAAATTCGGATGAATATATCAAAAAAGCTGGCTAAGCGGAAGTGGCGCCATTAGTCGGTGAACTTGGGAAATAATTGTTCAAAGCGAAAATAAAATTTATCTATAAATATCATTAAAAAAATTATTTCTATTCAGTATACGAGCTGCAAGGGTATATAAACTTTGGTCGATCCAAAGTAATCACCCTCCTTACATTTTAAGAAACTCTCTTAAGTGACAAAGATGAATTGTGATTTGTTTGTTTATTTGTGTATTAACAAATAATACATTTAATATATTTATTTTTTCAACTGAGTAGTTTGTGCATTAACTGTCATTTCAATTTTGTACATTACCAGCCACATCACAAATTTTTCTCAGTCTCATTCTAAACTACTAGCAAAACACATCGTTCTCAGTGTTCTCGGAAATATTCCAATATTTTAATTTGTATTATTTTTAAATCACAGCGAAATTGATAGTCAACACAAGATGGCAGAAATAATGCACAAGAAAGAGAAGCACAAAAATAAGCAACGCTATTTCTTAGCTCCAGGTAAGTGCAAGGGGGCAGTTGGTAAATGGTAAATGGGAAGTACAGTTGTGTCTATGCCTTAGGCGACATTGTGGGACAACGCTCACGGAATGCCCTAGGGATGAGTTCATCATGTACCGTGGCCATGAATCGTTTACTAATCGGAACGATACACAAGCACAAGAAGAACAGCGAGCTGACCGAAACGTCCGATCCAAAGAAAATGACCGACACGGGATCCACTTTCGATCTGAGCAACAACCGCAGTATTCGATTTAAGCGCATCTCGAAACGTCCCACTGTGACGGTGCTTTATAAGAATCTAAGAAGGTACGTGGGAAGCAGTCAGCAAAGTCTATCGCAACAACTCACGAAACAGGTGCAACTTAAACCAAAGTCGTCGAAGGAAGAACTTGAATTCAGTGACCCTAAGCAAGCTAGGGTACAGAGGGTTAAGCCTGTGCTGAAAACCAGGACTGAAGAATTCTTGGACAAAGTGGAGAGTGGCGGCAGCTTAAGAAAACCTCGCGACACAGATGAACTAAAAGACGACGGTAGCAAAAAGAAATCACGGCATGCAAAGAAAAAGAAGATCGGCAAAACAAAGACAAGCAAACTGGAGAGCAAGACTGCTGACGTGGATGAACAACAAAGCGGCAGCAGACATAAGCGCAGACACCGTGACACGAATAAAGAGGGAGGCAGCATCAACATTAAAACTCGTGACACGGAATGAACCAAACAGCGCTAGCAAGCCTAGTCACAATGATGAACAACATATCGGCGACAGCATAAGAAAACATCGTGACTCGAAAAAACGAGAGAGAAAGAGTCGTGACAAGGATAAATAACAAGACTCGCGACGAGTATAAGCTGGAAAGCAATACTCATGATTTGGATGAACTGCAAATCGGCAGCAGCAAAGGGAAGTCACGTGATACAAATAAACTGGAGACAAAGACTCGTGAAACTTATAAACTGGAAAGCACTATTCGTGACCCAGATGAAATACACGGCAGCAGCAAGCCTCTTCAGGCGTATGAACTACAGATCGGCGGCAGCAAATATAAGAGTCGTGATCCCTCTAAAGAGGTGATCAGTCAAACTTGTGACTCGAATGAAATACAAAGCAGCAGCAAGCCTCGTCATACCGACGTTCTACAAATCGGCTGCGGCAAATGGAAACTGGAGTGCAAAACTCGTGACAAGAGTGAACTACAAAGCGACAGCAGCAAATGTAGACCTAGTTACACGTATAAAGAGGAGAGCGATAGCATTTACAGCAAAACTTTTGAAGCGACTAAACTGGTGAGAAAGACTCGCGATATGAAGGAACTGCGCAAAAGAGAACCTCGCGACAGCTGTGACACGAATAAACGCGAGAGGGATCAATTTCAGAAACTGAAGCTAGAGATAACACTCAAACCAATGCTGAATACCTGGCCAGAAGAAACTTCGGATGAACAACAAAGCGACTGCAGCAAACGCACTGTTCGTGACACGAAGAAACTGAAGAACGGCAGCAGTAAATGCAGTCCTCCTGACACGCGTAATCTCATCAGCTGCAGCACTAGCACCACCTATCCTCTAATATCCGAAGATATGCTAAGCAGTTACGCCACTCAAACAATAGGGTCGGAAGCTTTCAACCGCCCCAACCCCACTGGCCTTAATCTAAGCTCCCACACAACCGAAAAGTTGGTTGAGAGTACTAGCACCCTTACCGATCAAACCTTTATCAAATCCGCCGAAGAGTCCAGTCTGGTTCGTATTATTCAGCGAGAGACCACGCCAATAGTCTATGAAGAGCAATCAGTAATGCCCACGCCGCAACGTCCTCTAATGCCCGAATTGAACGATGCGCACAATGTCCCGACCTATGACAAAAAGGAACCAAAACCGAAAGAGAAGCCACAAATCGAAAGCAGCGTCAGCGAAATTCTACCGCAGATAGACAGCGATGGCATTCTGTCCATCGATGCAAAGTGCCACCCTTGGCATCGCATTGGTGCTAAATATCAGGCCCTCTTCTGCCTGGGCTTCACTGCGGCTATTTCGATCTATATCATCTGTATTACAGAAGGTGCAGTTATCTAACTGGATCGGGTGAAAATGGCACCCACCGCACTTCAATTTCCTTTACCACTCCTCCATTGGATTTTGAATAATTTTTAATGTAAAATATCATTTTTGGTAAGAGTTAATGAAAAAAAAAACCCCTTTCGGCCCATTTGATATTATGCACTTTTTATTTGTACTAAAGGCGGGGTGGGTCAGTTTTTATACTTTTTATACTTTTTTGTTTTTATACTCTGTACCAAAGGTACACAGTGTAAATTAAGTTTGTGCTGAAGTATGTAACGGGGAGAAGGAAGATGGTAAAAGATAGAGGTTTGACAAGTACAAGACATATAATTCTTATACTTTCAGTTAGATATTGAAAAAGAAGTCGTATATCCCACAATTTTGAAGATACAGGGTTTGTCCGGAAAGTAATAGGACTGAGTCGATTTAAAAAAATTTATTGAGCCTCAATCGATACAATTCTTTAAAAACTTTCAAAATAGGCTTCTTCTGCTTCGATGCAGTGCTGCCAAAGCGATTTCCAAACATTGAGGACGTCACGGAAGGCATTCTCCGGAATAGCCTTGAGAGCCGCGGTGCAATGCTTGCCTTTCATCTGAAGTACGGGATACCACATCTGGGCTGTAGGGCGGCTGCGGAAGCATTGGAATGCCGGCCTTGGTCAGGTAGCTGTTCCCAAGAAGTCACTTTTTTAAGTTAGGAACTATCGGTTGAAAGAAGTGGGTCTTTGTGAGAAAAAATTTTGGTTTCATTTAACGCTCCCCCACTTCAGCAATTATTAATACTATACGCTTTCACATAGATTTGTAAGTTTTTGTCAAAATCGGATGACTATATCTTATAGCTGCCATGGAGACTATCAGTCGAAAAATGGGTTTTAATGAGTAAATTTTTTTTGTTTTTAATGTTAACGTGTCTCACATAACCGATTATTAATATTAAACGCTTTTATACAGATTTGGAATATTGGTCAAAATCGGATGATATATCTTATAGCTGTCATAGGAACTAGCGGTCGAAAAGTGGGTTTTAAGGAGAAAAACTTTTTGTTTTTAATGTTAACGTGTCTCACATCACCGACTAGTAATATTAAACGCTTTTATACAATTTGGAAGTTTTGGTCAAAATCGGATGACTTTATCTTATAGTTCTCATAGGAACTAGCGGTCGAAAAGTGGGTTTTATTTTTAAAATTGTTGGTTTTTATGCTGGCGTTCTTAAACTCTGATGTATTAAAACATTTGCAAGGGTATAAAAACTTCGGCAAGTTAGACGAATGTTTTTATTGAAAAACGATGTAAGTCCCGCTAAAATTTATTTTGCATATATTGCATATTTGCATATTAAAATATGCAAGAATATGCAAAATATGCAAAAACTCTATTATATGATACTCCATGTTTCAGATCATATTATACTGGTAAGCCAGGGTTACTAAAGGTCAACAACAGAAGATGAGTGATAAAAAATACTTTTGATTTAAAAACAGCTAAGATTTGCCATAAAACTGTGTGGAAGCACATTTATCCATATGGGGTAACCGGCATGCGTTGCTCAGGGTTCGGAAGTTTTTCGCGCGGATTATTTTAACCTAGTTACCGTGACTGTCAACTTTTACACTCCTGCCCAAAATTTTCCCGACGCCCCGAAAATTTTAGTTTCGACCCTCGTAGGAGAATGGGAAAGCATAATACAACAAAATCAAGTATGCAGAATGAAAGCTTATTGAATTCTGCTTAAAATGTGATATTCTTATCTCTGATAGCATCTCGCGTTTTCAAGTAGCGGTAAATAAAAGCAAAAAAGTTCGATTTTTGTCATGTCTGCAAGTGTATCAAATTATACGACATATTTCAAATATTGCGGCTGGAGAGAAAGATTTGGTTTTCAATTAACTTTTTTATATATCTGCTAACAATTTAATGAATTTGTAGTAAAATGCCGTGTGGGCGTTTGTTATCCGACAAGGAAAAGGGAAGGATAAGAGCCTTACAACGATGTTGGCTTTAATGTAAGCGAAATATCGCGGAAAATCGGTCAAACAATTTGTGTTATCACCAAATTTTTGAACCAATCCGGATAGATATGGTGTGAAGCTTAGCTCTTGAAGAAAAGCCAAGTTGTCTCACCGCGAAAAGCGTCGAATAATACTTAAAGCTTGCAATTCATTTGCTAAATTTTCCCACACTAGCCGCATGTTGCAGTAAGCCTGTCATGGATGACTGTTTGGCGGATGCAATAATCATCGGAGTGCATTGTCAGAGGAGTCTTAAAAAGAATCCGTCCTTAAAAGCCACACAACAAAACAGAACGACTTCAATTTGTGGAAAAAAACTTGAAGAAACTGTGCCTCGGCAGCAGAAATTTAACTTTATTTTGTTTTTACAGATTTTTTCAATATTTTTATTTAGATAATTTTTCTGATGACAAAAATGTAATCTTGACGGCCCAGATGGGTTTCGGCACTTCGGGATTTGCGTAAGGATCCACTTATGTTTTCCAAACGCAATTTCGGAGGCGGATCCAGAATGGTTTTGAGGGAGCCTAAATTGCGTCAGGAACGCTTGATCTGTGCTTCACAAGCTGCAGGATGAACGGTGGAGAATACAAAAAGTATTGGAGGATCGTCTTCTGCCATTTTGTAAAAAATATGGAAAGATATCCTGTTTTATGCAGGATAATGCATCTATGCACAAGAGCAGAGAGACCCAGCGCTTCATAAGTGATCGCCATATAAATGTTTTGGAATGGCCAGCGTGCTCTCTGACCTAAACCCAATTAGAGAACATTGTAGTATGTTAGCCAGGCATGCTAACGTCAAT
>JAEIFU010002547.1:0-42038 GCA_018904235.1 Lordiphosa stackelbergi
TCATCCACTCGACCCATTGGCTTATCTATGTCTCATTAATTAGAGAACCACGAAATCAGGCAATTAAAAGGGAGCTACAACATTCGGTTCACTTGGTTCTTGATAAGAAAATGTCATTCACGTGCAACGTATCTGTCAGATATAAAAATATTTCTATTTTTATATGCAAACATATGCACGCGCAACGCCATGTAATAGTGTGGTGATCATAATTAAAAAATTGTTTGCAGAGATTTGTTTGAGTAACACGTAACTTGGAAGTGAAGCAGAGATATTTTATAATAAGAGTTGAGCTGTCTGGTGAAAAGTCAAGGCAAGTCGGTTAAGTAAGATTTTAAGTAAAGATTGTTCAAGTACTAAATATTTATGGATCTGTTCTTTATACAAATTTACAGTATAGGCGCTTGATTGTAAAACAAAATACCATCGGAAGGCGCTTAAAGTTCCGGAAAAATGTTTAAAACATAGTCTTTGGAATTGCTTGAAAATTACCGTAATGATGTATACATAAATTTATCGATGTTAAGAAATCGAATGTTGGTCACACTGTATATAAAATGAAAGATCACTATACAGAGAGTAGAGCGCGTTAGGAGAAGACAGATAAAATGACTCATCGTGAAGAAACAAACCAGTATAGAGACATTGTATATAGTAAACCGTGTGTAAATAGTAAACCGTGTGCAAATAGTAAACCGGGTAAATAGTAACCGAACACCCGGCAGGAACACTCATTTACAAAAAGAACCGTAAAATTTGTATAGGAGTAAAATGAACCGGATTCTGATATGGTATATTAATTGTTATGCCCAAACTTTGACAGATATTCGAAAAGTGTGGACAAAGATTCAAGCAGCTCGATTTTATGACGTTCCCTAGAAATAGTCCATGAAAACTAAACACCTTAAACTAATTTGGATATACTTTGGCATAGGCCTTTAATCTATAATTAAGGATCAGACAAAAAAATATCTCTAAATTCGTTCATTTTTTTTAATATTCCCATTTCATTACTCTAAGCACACTTACTTGCTCTGTACTCTGCTTCTGCAGACGCGAACCGAACCCAAGCTTCTTGTATGCGGGTGTATGTCCCGCCGCTTGTGTATTAAACGTAGCCTCCAAACTGGGTTCCGGTAGCTTCTGATAATGCTGAAGCGTAGCTCCTTCACTTGCTGCTGTCCCCGACTTGGAACGCATTGTCACTGTCACTTCCTGCTGTTGTTGTTGAGTTGTTAATGGCGATTTCACCTGCACGGCCTCATAAAACTCTCCGTCTCCGTGACTACGATAGCTGCCCTGTAAATGTAAACAACTGAAACCACCCCAATCGTTCTGAAGATTGGAATACAAGGGACTACCCTCTGCTGGTGATTTTTCCGTTGGCGTTTTACCACCCGCTTGACACTTTAGACTATCGTAGCCGTTGAGTAGTTCACTTTTGATGAATTTTTCTATAAACTGGCTGGGAGATTTGGAGCTTAAGTGGGCAAAGAATTTCCCTCCGGTATCGCTGAGGCTGCTGGTAGAACGCCGATGTTGTTGCGCTGGGCCCTTATGATTTTTATGGGGTAAACTATTGCTCTTCTTTTGGTTGTTATCCGCTGCATCCGATTGATCTGGGTGCGTTTGTTGCTGTAGGCCATAGATTTGGGAACTGCTCAGCAGACCGAACATGGTTAAAGGGGGAATTGGATGATACTAGCTGGCTGGTTGGTAGGCAGGGCTAAAGGCTTAAGGCAACGGCCACATCTTTGCGAGAGCTGAAAGAGACACAGAGAGATAAGAGATTAGTTAAGTCACGGCACATTCCAAAGCACTTAAATTCATGTACGTAAAACATTTGTAATAACTAAGTCCATTAACCGCCGGGTAATGTGTCAACCAATTAGACATGTTGCAATCATTAAGTTGTCAAAGCAATTTGGCTTATGTATTACATTTAACTTTTACCACGGTCCAAAAATGTGTCAAACCACAGTGGACAGAGCTAAAATGGAAGTTGAGAAAATTATAATGAAACACACTGCTTGCGCTCTGTCCCTAAAAGCAACTGTTTCAAATTAAACTGAATTTTAAGATGTGAAATATGTATAACTCTGAGTTATAAAGGATTCCAATCGAACCTTAAATTATCTTAAAGGATTTTCCATTCTGATTAAGGACATTGAGAATACGATATAAAAAGCTGTTACAGAAATTTTAGCTGATCCTAATTTAAGGGTCATATAAAAAAAGATTTAGCCTCTAATATTTCAAATTTTGTTCTCAAATAAAGATACTCTGGTAAATGCGCCCATTTTTCTATATGCAAAATTCTTCTCATGAATGGATCTTACTGTTGTGCGGAACGAGCCCACAAAATCGTTATTGAAATCTAAATTGTAACTTTTATACCTATTCCTCGTAAAGGGAAGAAAAAAATATAGTCCGCTCTGTTCCGATCTTAGAGTTGATTTTCGTGTAAGAGTTTGACTTTTAAAGAAATATCTAGGCTTAACAAAAATTTGCAACAAAACCCGTCAAAATCTAAGTTTATGCACTCGAGCCGACTCAAAAGATGACGTTACGAGCCGTTTTAGCGAAACCTTTTATAAAGAGAATCAGGCGTAACTATCTCTTTGCTTTCCCCCGATCTTGAAAACAACATGTTTACTATACTATAAATGTGTAGACCCGACTGACTTACATATTATCAACCCACAGCCAGAACTGCTTATAGATTTGGCATAGATCTTCGTTTAGTTATGCAGGCGCGCACTAAGAAAGAAAATTTGGAAAAATTTCACCGCGAAGTGGGTGAAAACGACAAAGAAAAGTTTGTAACAGGGCAAATAAATGAGCTATTGCGTGCTGGCAACATTGTGCTAAGCTGAAGAGGACTGAGGGGGGACGGGAAAGAGTGGAGAGCGCAGAAAGAGGGAGGGGAGAGAATGAGACGGGACGGGAAAGAGTGGAGAGCGTTGGAAGAGGGAGGGGGCGAGGGGAAAGAGTCAAGAGCTGTGGAAAAGGAGGTGGGAAAAAAGGGGAAAGCCAATTTGAATTGAATTATAATTGAAGAGTGGCTGCCATGAGGTCAATTTGTTTTCATATTTAGTTTGTGATTATTGGTTCAACGAAAGGAGACTTATGTCGAAGCTTTGTTCCAAAAATATGTTTTTTAATTTTGGGAAAGACTTAGGAATCTATACGTTCCTAATTATGGCCAAGCAGAGCTGATACTGCTGTGAAATCCACAATCTTTATATATTTACTAGAAATGGGCACGGGACGGAAATATCGCTAGACCTGAAATTTACATCCACTTGACGGAAGGGATTAATATATAATTCCGGAAATTGGTTGGTCCTTTAGAATGGAATGGAAAAAAATTTAACATCTGTACTGGTATTTCTACAAGATAAAACAGCACAATTTCTACAATTTCTTAAAATCTTGGACGCGGACAATGTCGGGCGGGCTTCAGCTAGAAAAATTATATCAAGTCTATGGTTACTAGATCCTGTCGCCCTCTTTCTGTCGTATTAAATCCACTTGACATTGAGCTGCTCAAACAATTTCGAGCTTTCTTAAACCTGATCTAGTACATAACCGTGGATACATTTTTAACTAACTTTATAGTAGTAGTAGTGGTTCTTTATTGAAAATAAAAACAGTTTGTATAATTAGGCATGGCCTTATTGCCGCCAGCCTTCTTCTATATACACTAAGGGGGTCCCTAGGCCCCTCTTTATAGCTTAATTATTTTCCTAAAAAAAGCTTCGGCCAAAATTTTCGCTCTGTACTTGTAGACATCTAGCAAATATTTTCTCAACCGCCTCCAGGATTGCCCATTCAGCACCGCCTTCAACTCATCCTTCGTGAACATTGCCTTTCCCAGCAAGCAGACTCTAAGCTCTTTCAATATTGGGCAGATGGCTATGAAGTGTACAACATCCTCTCTCGCGTTCATATTACAGAGACTGCACAGATCATTACCCTCGCGTCTACTTCGACCATATGGCATGTAACTTAGGGACAGTATCTCAGTTCTAGCTCTGAAAATATAGGAAATGGTTAAGGTATAGTATTGTTCCTTGAAATACGTTTCATCTCCTAGCTCATAATCGAGAATCTTGTACGTGTTCCGAGTTTCGCTTGTACGTGCACGTTGAACGAGCGCCTCATGATTTTTGTTGCGAATAGCCGCTAGCAGTTTCGCGTGACCGTCCTTCCAAATCGAGGGATTGGAAATTAACTGAACTAACTTTATATATAACGTTAACAAATTTGAACTAAAAAAAGGGTTTTCCAGAAAATTGACAGGCAGATCCCATTTTCTATATATATTCTTTATCAGCATCAAGGTTAGTTGAAATGTCCATCCGTATGTATGTACACCTAGATCTCAGACCTAGAGCAACAATAATTAGGATGTAGACTCCTATTGACTCATAACATTTTACAGATATCTAGCTCAAATTCTAAACTCACATTTAAGCTCACAATGATTATAAGGGTGCGTTCACACACACTAGCTGACATATTTTTATGTGTCAGTTGCTTCCATACATGTGTGAATACCTGCCAAAATCAGTACCAGCTGACAGTTGCTATATATGTCTGTCTGAAATCTGTCAATAACCCCATTTATTTTACTCAGTCTGAACAGATTGCTAGATGATTGACACAAAAAATGGGTAATCGAGATGATTTTGGTGTGCTGAACACGAATTTGTTATGAGTGGACCATCACGTATGGATTTTTGATGATTTGAGCTTTAAGTTGCTTAAAATGCCTATGTCGATCTTTCTTCTCAAATATGTGGTCGAACCATTCATTAAATCCATGTGTGATACTATTACTTAGCTTTATAAATGAATGATGCAAAACAGTTATACGATTATTTTAAGGCACGGTACACCATTTTGAATACATATGCTGGAAAGTATACTGTATAGAAGGCTAGACATTTGTATTGAATTCTAGTAAACCGCAACCAATGCATATTTATGGGCAGTACAAAATGTTGTCACTTCGAACACATGTATTCAAAATGGTTTAACTACGCTTAAAAAATTCGTAGAATTGCTTGGGAGAGTTTATTTTAAAGTTTATGATAAGTACTTTACAAAAATAGAGGAGAGTGGAGTTCTAAATAGTGTCTGTATATGCACTTTAATTCATTTTATACTTAAATTACCAAAAATCCAAAAGTCATTGAAAAAATCCCTAAGCTGATTCGTGTTCATCACACGAAAATCATCTCAAATCACCTCCAACTTATAAGTAAACTGAATGAATTCTTTCAAAAATGTTTCAACTTGATGTTTGAGCTCAGCGTTCCAAAACTCATAAGATTTAGTAAGAATTGAGGCATTGTGTTATTTTGGGTTTTAACTATTGTAAATTATTAAGGTAAGTCCAGCACACTAACCTTAATTTCTTACCTACTAACCGAATTTTCCTAAGTATTATAGAGGTTTTGCATTTGAGCGCATAACTTTGCCACTACGCCAGCTATAATTTTGTTACCCATATTTAATTAACACACTCATCTAGCTTCTAGTTAATGGTTAATAATTACCTTCATTAAAATCCATATTCAATAAGTCAATGGGGAAGTCTCGCATGAACTTGAACTTAATCAAATCTCCTCAACATTGTTCACTTGTATGATCATTTATTTGATTTTGATTCCCTTCAGTGCATTTTTTCTTATCTTTCGGTTCCCTTTTGTTGTCGCCTGCCTGTCGAACGCATTTTTCAACATTAATATAACAACAATAGCTCATTTATTTATTAATTTTTTTTACAAACAAGCTGAAAATTGTTTTATTTTCGGAAGGGGGAATATTTTTCTTGAGGCTGTCCGAATTTCGAGTGTGTTTTATTTTATTGTGTTTGGTTTTTGATTTCATGTGTGTTAACCTTGAAACTGGGCGGTCGCTTGGCTCAAAAATTATATGGCTACCTTTTTTTGAAGGTTCTCGTGGGGCAGCTGTAGACCATAATTTGATTTGAAATTAGTTCATAAAAACGGAAAACTGTTACGAAACTGTTCTGTTTTGCCCTTTTTTTTTATTTACAACTTGGCGCGTCGTTACGCCAACAAAACTAAAAGCAAAACCTAGACAAAGCCGAAGAGCGATGGCAATAAATTTATGAACTGTAAAGAGGCAATTAAAAAAGCGCATGCGCATTCATTCGCGGTAAAGTGGTGGTCGCTTTTCCTTTTTTTTTTTTGTTTTGCTCTGCGCGTGCTTGAGGCCAATTAAAAGAAACCAAAACGAAAATGATCATTATGAAATGAAATGCAATGCAAAAGTAATTTAACAGAAGTAAATCATAAAGCATTTCCAAATTAAGTTGGCCGACGAATGCAACCAATACAAAATCTGTATGAGAAAGTTAGATGGGAAATTCAAAAAAAAAATCATGCAGTTAATTATGATTTGATGTGTGTAACCATTAAACCGTGATAAGCAGATATTTTCAAGAAAAAAGAGAAGAGACATTCAATCTTAACTGATATGCCGGATATTTTGTGCTTTGTGTGTGAGATTATACTAGACGATTGCTTGGGATTCGTATTACTAATGATTTCTCATATAAAATATTTACATATTTCTGCAAAGATTTCTAAATTCCTTTCTTTTTATTAATTTTATGCTTTGGATTGTACATGTGTTGGTTTACTTCATCCTGCTTCAGTTACTGTTGAGCTTATGGTCGACTGATTTCACAATGGTATATTAACAGCTTTTACTCACACTTCAGACTGCCCTCGCATAAGTTTTAAAAATTTTGTATATTTTTTTTGTATGTCAAACATCAATCGTCTGTCCTTCAGCATTTTCCCCCCCAATTATCAACTTATCGCTTAGCAGTTACCCAACCTCCCCAATTATAAATATATTTTGCTCTAAGCCTATAAACCGCCTTTTCAGATGCCATCTAATCGTTTCGTCTCCAACTAGATTTGACCATATTTGCCTTATAAAATATGTATAACTCCAGCAATCTGCCAAGTCAAACGATTTATTATAAATTCGAGCGTTCGCTGACAGATCCAGGCAACTGGCCAAAGACTAAAAACAAATTTGTCTTAATTGGCCACGACGAATTGAGTTGGCCTGCCCATTTTTGGGTCTGGCGACGACGGCCAAATGCTTCATGCTTCTCTCCCTCTAATCAAAATAGAAACTCGGCAAGTCGACTTGGTTGAGGAAAAACTTAAAATCTCGTTAATGCTGCAAATCTCATGGATTTGCTTAAATAAATAGTGTACGGGTAGCGCCCACTAAGCCACGCCCTACCGTTCTGTATGTGTACTTACAAAAATTTAAAGTCTAAACAGTTGCAGGAGATTAGCTTTGGTTGGATTTTGAAGGGCTAAAGAGAATCTATTTATGTGTGTGTGTGCCAGGAACAGGTACACAGCCTGCCCGCTTCCTGCTGTGTGCTGATAAAAAGTGAAAGGTCACGATTCTGACCTGAGGATCATTTGGGCTTGGGTGTATGTCCTCCTATTGTCACACAAACGAGATGTGGAAGTGCTTGACAGCTTCGTGTGGTGATATTGAGAATGGTTTTTGGTAGATGTTTTGTTTAGAAGACACAACCGAAATGTTAAGAAGGAGAGAGAGAGTAAGACTTCGTTTGAATCAATGAATTTGAATTGAATAGTGAAAGCGAGGAACATTTTTATAATAATACAAAAAATATTTAATTAAGTGACTAGAAGATTAAGTGACTTATAGACTTAAAAAATGCTTTAAAAAATACCAGGACCAATTTGAATTTGCCTAAATCAGTTTCTAACTTACTTTTTCGAAGTTTAAACCGAGTTACCTTCAGAAATATTTTTTTTAAGAACTAAATTTGACATTGGGGAAGACACCTCCACCTGCTAGCAATGTCTAGCAAACCATCAATCAATAAAAATACTATGAAAGCTTTAAGTAACTTTTGGAAATGAAATCAGTTTAAAGAAAAGAAAGAGGCCCTTTAGCCATACTAAGCTTCGATTGTTTTCTGTTTCTACTTGAAAATATGACGACGTTGAGATGAATTACCAACAATTAGGTTATGAAGTCTGCGGAGAAGGTTTTTAACAAGAAACTTTAAGACTTAAGTATTAAAGCTAGAAAAATGTACTATTTGGTGTGGATTTTGGGACGGCTGTCGCTACTGGTCTATGATATCCAATTTCTATTCAACAATAAGAACGCGGACGATATGCGGTTCTAAGAGATGGGCGCTACGGTCACACTGGTGGACGTCACGACAATCATTCTGCGAAGTCATTTGAGAGTGTGCTTTTCTCGCAAGGGTGACTTGAATTGAACACCAAAATCGTGTTAAACTTTTTCTTGTGGGGTTTCCTGAAATCATGCCTTTAAAGTCAACATAATTCAGGTCATTGCTTGCTCCAATTCAGCCATATCTATGCGGTAGAGATAATAAAAATTGGTCCACTCGAATCCATGCCACCATAACAAGCAATGTTATTATTAGAGTATTCACCAGTACTCGTAAAATCATAAATCCAAAATGGTAAACTACAAAAGTTTACGACATAACAACAAAACACATAAGAAAAAATTACAATCTTTATGCTGTTCTGCGGTATGTTTAAAAAATCGCTCGTAAAAGTGTAAAGATTTGAAGTGTTGTAAAACTATTTAAAGAAAAAAACGCTCAACTACCCCAAGCAAATCAACTTAGAAAGTCGCTCAAGCCCGACTGTAATATACCCTGTACCTGGGCTAGCAGCTAAAAACAGCACTGCTGGACAATAGATGGCGCCACTACTTGCATTGAAAAAAGGGAAGTAGCTTTATTTTGGTCATAGCTTGACTTTCGTTCATCCGATCTTTATCATTTCGGTTGCAAGTGGTAATTATTAACTATCTCTTAAAAGTACAAAACATCTATCTTCAAAACGGTGGGAGATAAGACGTTTTTATTTTAAACTGCGAGGGCGGGAGGGGGCGTGGCAAAAATTGAAAATAACAGAAGAAAAAACCACATTGGTTCGCCAGTTGAATGACTTGGGCACACAGAACTTCGTTCTTCACCGATAGCATGCAATTGCAGTCAGATCCTTTATAAGCTCGCTTAATCAGTGTTTGTTGTACACTTTGTTTTGGCATTTTTATTTTGATTTATATTCACGTATTAGGCTTTGACTCTCAAGTAACAGCAAAATTCACAGTCTGTCATAAACACTTGGTTTACCACAACAATTACCAGAGTAAATGACAAGGGGCGCTCACTAGCTCATGTGGGGTAAATTTACCAATTACGTTTTTACAAGAACTGGTCAACCAGAGGGCTCAAAAAGTGGTCAGAACTAAAACAGTCACCATCGGACATGATGAAAAAGGGAATCGAAATGACATTTCACCTCTGTCTTTGCTCAATCAACGAGAGTTTTTGGTTAAGGCCTATTCTCAGATGATATAAATATAATTTTCGTGTTGTATAAATAAGACAGTTCTTCAAAAGCATTCAGCTTGCTAAGTTGTTCAAAAGTGTTTCTTTTCATATGAAGCATTGGGCGTGTTCAGCAGAGTAATTGATCCCTGAGCAAGTAGCATTAAAAAATTATGCATCAAATAGTTTCTGCTGAACGAATTGCTACATTTTTGAACAACGCCGCGGGGCGAGTGAATTTTGAAATGGCGGCGTAGACTCATTTGCGTTGCGTGTTAACATGAATTCTGCATATAAATAGTTAGAATTAGTTTAAATTATATTTTAGAATTTATCTCCTGTGTTATCTTTGCAATCAATGCACAAAATGCGCATGTTTTTATCGATAGCATGCCTATCGATACACAATTATGGAAGCAGCATCACTTCAAAGTAGGGTTGTCGATATTTTTCAAAATATCAATATCGATAATATCAATAATCGAAATTTTCAATATCGATATTTGATATATCGGGTCCAAAAAACATCGATATATCGATATTATCTAAAGCTTAAGACAACTGAAATGTTTTTTAAAGAACGTCCTCACCAAAAGGACCATTTCTAGTGGCCGTTATATCTTATCTTTCTAATGGGATGACGTTAAGATTTAAATGATTTAAGTGCTCGATTTGTATAGGCGGAGAAAAAATCAACCGAAATCTATGGAAAACTCTAACAAAATTTCACCAAAAACTCGTGGATCAAATGAATTTCTAGCCGGCGCAAATCGATATCAAATATTAAATATATTTAAGGAGTTTTCTTTTCAAAGAGGACTGAAAAAAATTAATTTTTTATTAATTCTACTTAGAAATCGCTTTTCTACGAAGAAAATAAGGTATAAAATAAGAACATCTCACCAAAAAAACATGAGTCTAAAATGAATTTATCGCACTTCTACGAAGAAAAAACGTATAAGAGAAGAAAATCTCTGCCGAAATACAATACCTGGACAAAGTTGAATGGAGAAATTCATTTTAGACCCATGGTTTCTGGACGAAATTTTCCGAAGATTTCGTTTTTTCTATACGCTTTGTGCAGAACAAAATCGACATTTTTGTACTGCAATTACCATAGTATTTTTTTCTGATATATCGTTTATAAAAATATCGATAAACGCCTATATCGGTACAAAAAATATCATATCGGAATAACCCTTATCGTCCCACCAAAATATCGATATATTGATATATCGATAAAATATTGACAACCCTACTTCAAAGTAGCGTACTATTTCTTCGATACATGCTCCTCTATCATGATACTTGAAATTGGCTATCATTATACTGCATCTCTCTAGTTCAGCAGAAGGATCGGTGCGAATTTATACTTGATCAGGGAGCAAGTTGTTCTGCTGAACAAGGCCTATGTGACGAAAATAATTTTTATATCATCTGAGAATAGGCCTTTAGACAGAATCTACTGAAAGTGTATTTTGCGCAAGTATGTTTGTTGTGCGTGTGAGTTGCAAGTGTCTATGACTGCTGGTGTGCTATTTTGTCCCACTACATATTTTACGCTTTCTTCTTCTCTTCTTCTTGATTGGCCATCACAACCGTTTGACGGTCTCGGCCGCTGCAACTAATGTCCGCCAGTCGCTTCTGCTTCGTGCGAGCTGGCACCAGTTTTCACACCAAGCTTGGAAATCTATCTTTTCGCACCTGGTCGTCCAGCCTTAGAGGTGGTCGTCCCACCTTGCCTTGTCCCAGTTCTTTTGCATTCTTCTTGTAGACCATTTTTGCTGAAGCTTGTTCATCCATACGGGTAACATGTCCCAGCCAGCGCAGCCGCTGTTGCTTTATGCGCTTGACTAGACTAGTGTCTCCATAGAGCTCATACAGTTCGTCATTCCTCAGGCTGCGAAAATCCTCGCCAACTTTCAAAGGTCCATAAATACTGCGAAGAATCTTTCGCTCGAAAACGCCAACCGCCTCATCCGCTGATGATATTGCCCATGCTTCTGCGCCGTATTGCAGGACTGGTATGATAAGCGACTTGTATTGCGCTATTTTCGTTCAACACTTGAGGTCTCTGCTTTTGAGCTCCCTACTGTTTGCGAGCGTGATTCTTCTTCGGATTTCCAGGCTGATGTTGTTGTCGCCGGTTATCATCGTTCCGAGGTAAACAAAGTCCTCTACAACTTTAAAGTTGTACTCTCCCATTGTAACAGATTGCCCAAGACGCGTGGACTTTTGTTTCGAGGATACTAGGTACTTCGTCGTGTCCTCGTTTACCGCTAAGCCCATCAGTTCCGACTGAATCACAATCTCTGAAAACGCACTGTCATCGGAATATGCGAGTAGCAATACATCTTTAATAAAGATGGTGCCCGATCTGTTGGCATTTGGGCACTGGCGCAGTATATACTCCATTAGCAGATTAAAGAATCTTACGCTTTACCAGCGATAAAATGGCCGAATCAAATTTCAGTTTCG
The DNA here is from genome assembly GCA_018904235.1 of Lordiphosa stackelbergi. Taxonomy (NCBI): domain Eukaryota; kingdom Metazoa; phylum Arthropoda; class Insecta; order Diptera; family Drosophilidae; genus Lordiphosa; species Lordiphosa stackelbergi. The sequence goes on from JAEIFU010002547.1 coordinate 11,900, forward strand.
GTCAAGGGAATTCTTTGGGCCCAAAGCACCGCAACGGATACCGAAATCAAAATTCGCTTTTAAACCCTGACCTAGACCTAGCGCAAAAACAACAAAATATACACTTTGCACTGCCAATTGGCTCATTTTGCTCAGTTGTTCATGTTATGCTGCTGAGAGCCGATCGAAATTATCCCCATCAAGCTGGTATCGTAATACAGCATCGTGTGTTTCGAGAACTTTGAATCAGAAAACACAAGAAAAACAAAATCAAGTGTTCTGTTAAGAGATTAAGCGAGTCTGTTAAATTCGACCCTAGCATTTGGGTGAGCAGACAGCACAAAAAAATTGAAATTGAATGATGGCATGTATGGGGAATTTAAATGGAAAAAAATATTTGTAAAATTGTCCTCCACAGTTAAATTTGTTTCACTTCAACATCGATCCGCCTTGAAAGAATTACCTCGAAAGAGAAGTCGTTTAAAAATGCTGCAATCTTCGATATTTTAAAAATAGTTATCTATCTTTTATTAGGTCATTTCTTCTGCTAATTTCCGAAAAGGATCTCAGGATCTTTAAAATAATTTGATAAAATTTTTTCCTTTTCAAATAAGATCAAATATTCAAAAACAAGACCCTCTTTCTGGATTGGTCAAAAATGCCCTTTTATGCAAAAACCTGACAGACGGAATGCCCATAGTGAACACTCTAAATCCAAACAGTTGTTAGAGATTACATTTTGGACGAACTCATGGTAATCTTCGACCACCTACATGCCAGGACTTATGCAGCTCTTAGTTGTCTGCTCGTACCCAAATGTCACCCGCATTATATCCAGCTGTGTGGCGTTGATAAAAAGTGAAAGGCTAATGGTACGAGCATAACCTGATTTCAGTTGGATTGTGCAGAGCACAACTTATTGTCGCCCTAGGACTTAAGGGACGTGTCAAGGCTTGACAGTTTGATGCAGCTAATGCTACAGTTTCGCTCACCCTGGGTGGCGTTTTTGGTTACGCTCACGTTCGGTCCAGGCGACTTTTGCTCAAGGTAGAAATAAATCAAAAAAACGCCAACATTTTTAGAGGTCCTGAGAACAAAGACACCGAAAACGGGCATTGCATAAATTGGACAACAAACGCACAAAGGACATTCCGCTGATAGCACTTCAAGTCGAAGGCCGAAAACTACCTGTAGTCGTGCGTATTTGCTTTACTGGGAAAGCCTGCAGGTAGATTTAAATATTTCAAGATTTGACACTTGGATGCGTGTTGTTGTGTGTTTCGGCATTAATTAGTGACCCATTGAGGTTTTGCCGTCAATGAAATCCTAGACACAATCAAAGTCAACGATCTATGGGAAATCTAATGATACCCCTCAGTGGAAGAAACTCAACGACAAAAGAAACCAAACAAAAAATACTCACACAAACGTTGTGCGGGAGAAAGAGTCTGTGCTAGAAAACAAAAAAAAAAGTTCTCCAGAAATGATGCAATGAACGGTAAATGTTATGGAAATGGGTCAAAAAACCATAGAGAGATGGGCAATTAAATTGTCAGCTTTTCAAGACGTCCATCGATTATATCCCTCACGCTGACAAATTGCTTAGTGGCCCGACTGACAGCCAGTGACCTGATTTCTGGCTGGGCAACTGCAGTGACAAAGCCAGAAAAAAACTATTGGAAACCCTCCGTCTTCATCATCTTGCATAACGGGACCTGAGCAGCTCATAAAAGAGGAAGTTAACTATGCATCGCTCAGTTGACACGTGCAGTTCGCTTTGGCGAATCGATTGCTAAGAAAGAGAGACGAAGTGACAAAAACCTTTTCTGCCAAAGTGTGAATGTGTTTGGTAACTACCTGTCACACTCTCAGGTATAAGTGTGCAGGTATAATGATGGAAACCCACGCCGCCAAACGCTATTCAAATTACTTTCATTCAATCCGCCAAAGACTTGTGAATGTTTCGAGCATGATTGATTAGCCCAACAGAGTTTTTCAAGACTTTGACGCGTGTTCATCGAGGCAGGTTTGACAAATGTTATAAGAGTTGTAAGCTGCTGACTTCCGCATGATCGGGCTGTACTTTGATATATAAAAAAAGGGGAGAACTGAATTGGAGTACATGCCCTTGTTGCATAAGTCATAAAGCATATCTAGGGCGGTGTCTTTGGACCCAAAATATTCAAAGCTGAGTTATTAAAATCAATCAATTAATTACCTTTCTGAAACCTGAATTCTTCTATTAACCTAACAGTCGGTCAAACTAACCGTAAAAACATTGTAATTAAAGTTCAAACTTCCTACAAAACTTAAACTTGAAAAATTTCCCTAAATACATTAATCTTTTTCCTACCCTCAAGAGAAATCTTTCACACTTACACACACGCGACTTTTTTCCTTCCCTTCAAAAACGAAAGTAAAATGCACTGTGGCGTTACAGACACTCAACAAACAAAATTTCACCAATTTTGGTTTAAAGCTTTAATTTTACGAACCGTTAGCTGCATTAAAACTAACAACAAAACCAAAAACTTACCCTAACATGCGATAAAAAATGCTAGCAAAAAATAAAAACCAAAATGCAAATAAGTTTCAGCAACTTTAGCTAATTTGCTGTTAAAGAAAGATACAAAAAAACACAGCGTAAAATTTCGCCTGCCAGCAATTTTTTAATAGCAAACAAATTAATGATTTCCAAAACATGCAAATTAAAATTTAAAACACTTGAACGAACCAAAAAAAAAAATTTGATAAAATAAACAAAGACTTGATCAACAACATTTTTAATTCTATTTTATTTTTTTGTGCGTCTCTCTCACCATCCAACTAATTGTAAAATGATTAACAAAAAAAATCTGTTTGTGTTTTCTGTAAAGGGTTTTTTGCCCGTTTGGCGGTTTATTGACCTTTTAATTAAATTAAAGCAAAAAGAATGGGGCAAAAATAGCAGCGGGCATTACGCTCTTCTCCACTCTCGTTCTAATCCAATTAAAAAGCGTGGCGGGAACCTTGCAAAACAGCAGAACGGCAGAAAAGCAGATCAACGGCAAAAAGGCAATGAGCTGGGATTGATGATGAAATATATGTGTACGAGTAGACGAAAGACGTAACTGCAAATCAAATCACAGTTCAAGTACAGGTTAAGCTAGGCGGCAGAACGCCCCCAAAATGAAAAGAAGAAGCTTAAAACTGTATCTACTGGAAAGCCAATTAAGCTTCGTTTGAAAATAGTGTGGTTTTGCCAGATTTTAACAGTCCAGGTAAAGAAACCTAATTAGATTCTAAAATTCGTTGTGTGAGAAGATTTTATACCGTACGAGACACATTTATTGATGTGAAACCTTCTTTAATTTCGGTAAGGAAGGAATCGGTATGGGTAGAATTGAAAGTGTTGCGGCAACAGCCAAACGTGACTTGATTTACCCTAAATTTGAAGCATCTTTGATTTTGATGATCGCTGCAAAACCTGGTTAACAAAGCAATAGCTCAATGTAATCTGATTTGTAACGATCAACAAAATCTAAGATTATCTTTTAAAACCTTTGAGCAGAAGGTTCGGTCCGGCGGTTTGAATATAGTAAAGGCTAAAGTTCCTGCACTTATGTTCTGGTTCAAGTCATGTATCAAGAACCAAAAAAGCCCTGTATAATTAAAACGAGAAGAATTTTTAATTTTAATAAAATAAATATAAAAATCAAGAACAAATACCAATTTATCACCTTAAAAACAATTTTTAGATTTTGACTTTGTATGGGACATAAAAAGTTTTAAAACATTTTGTTGGGTTCAAAATTTTTTTAAGCGTGCAGTAAAAGGAGAGTATGTGCAAGTTTCATATATGTCCCAGGGGACAACAGTTCGCCGTAGAAAGTAGACAGACAGGACTTGTTCGCACGGACCACTACGGTTTACGTACAAACGTTAGTCGACTCAGCTCATCATGCTAATGAAGATATATATACTTTATGTGGTCGGGTGACTCCGTAAAAGCGTTGCAAGACTTGCTTGGGCAAAATTATAATACACTTCTTCAATATGAACCTTAGTAGCCTCAGATTTCCTTTACAACTTACATTTAAATTTGTAGAGTAAATGGCCAATTCAAACGTTTATACGAAAGTGGAATTGAGAACAAACCTGATATTCTTGATCAGCATCAACAGCCATGTTGATATGGTCATGTCCGTCTATCCGTCCGTCTGTATGAACCAACAGATCTCAGAGATGGTAAGAAATAGAGGTTTGACATAAATGGGACATTTTTAATTTTTTCCACGCCCCCTCCCGTCCACGCAATTTTGAAAAAAACCGCATATCTCTCGCAGTTTTGTAGAGAAATGGTTCTTACCTTCTAGGGATAGTTAGTCATTAGCAATATGTATCGATGTGCCGAAGAAAGGGTAAAGATCGGATGAGCGGTTCTCAAGTTATGAGCAAAAAATTGTAAAACACTACCTGCCCCGCACTCCCAACCAACACCGCATTTCATTCATCAAAGAGTGTTCATAGAGGTAAGCCCACCAACAACACCTCCTTTAACTCCCACCCTAAACAGAGTATGATATAGTCGGGCTCACATGTCTCAAACTCATCTGTTATCTTTCTAGATGTGAAGATAATAAAATGTGCAATAGCTCAATGTGCTAACGCGCCATTCCATACGTTGTTAGTTAGGTAGTTAACTGCAGGGTGCAGGGTACAAAGCTTAATTCCCAGACAGAAAGACTTAAAAGAAAAACACTCAGGTCGTTGAAGGTACAGCGATTTCTATGACCCTATTCAATATGGGCGGAAGAGCAGCAGTATATTCAAGTCGCTTCTAAAATAGTAGTTACCGTCTCCCTCTATTCCATTTCAAGGAAGGAATATCCTATTCCCACAAACCGTATCCAAAATCAATTAAACTTTTTCCCATTTGGGTTTAAAATGTTTAAAACGGAACTATATCAGTTTTTAACAAGTAAGACCGTTGCAGTCGAGTAGCCCGACTTCAATATACCCTGTACAATTGACAACGAGAGCGTTAGTTAAAGTCGGCTCTAACCGACTTCGATAAACCCGTCACTCATGAAAAAACATGTTTAACAGTGCTCCTGCGTTCCTTAGGGTGACCATCCGAAAAGTATGCAACATTTTTTTAGGGTGGGAGGGGGGGGGCTTGGTTCGCTTTTTTGCTCATAACTTGAGAACCGTTCATTCGATCTTTATCATTTCTTCGGCAAATCGATTCATTTTGCTAATTACTAACTATCTCTAGAAAGTACGAATCTTCGTCTATCTTCAAAACTGTGGGAGATATAACGTTTTTTCCAAATTGCAGGGGCGGGAGGGGGCGTGGCCAAAATTTGAAACAAACTTGATCTGCGTGCAGATAAAAGAAGCATTTGTCCCATACATGTCAAACCTCTATCTCTTACCATCTCTGAGATCGACGCGTTCATACATACAGACAGACGGACGGACAGACGGACGGACGGACGGACAGACGGACGGACGGACGGACGGACAGACGGACATGCCTAAATCGACTCGGCTGTTGATGCTGATCAAGAATATATATACTTTATAGGGTCGGAAATGATTCCTTCTCCCTGTTACATACATTTGCACAACTTTCATGATCCCCTTTTACCCATTTTTAATGGGTACAGAGTTGGAGGGTTATGTCCCTTTGCATATTCCCTTGAAGCACCTAATTCTGAGATATCCGCTTATAACCTTGTCCAAAATCAATCAAACTTGTTTCCAAATTGAGTTTTAAATTGTAAACGATTTCAAGTGAAATACCAATTGAACAATGTTACATGGAAGTTGACAATCAGATCAATGGTTACTAGATCCGGTTTGAAGAAAATCGGAATTTCTTAAGCAATTGAAACCGACTGCTCAATGTCAAGTGGAATCATTTCGTCGAAAAGAAACAACCCGAACTAGTAACCACAGACATTCTTCGCACCTTCCATTTTGATTTGTAAAATGTAAATAAGAAAAGATAACGTTTACACGAAAACCGACTCGGAATTCGGAACAGGGCCGAATATAAACACTATTTGAGTGTTTGCGATTTGAAATTTTTTTTCTTGAATTGAGAACATTGTACCTGAAATGAGAAAAATCAGTCCATGCACTTCTTTCCGTAACTTTTGTGCTCATCTTGAGTCCAATGTTCTTGATTTTTCTGTGTGGTTAATAGATTCAATATTCTTTTGCCTCTATTTGGGCCACCTTTGCTCAGTCCTTCTTCGCTGTCAGCTGCGCTGCTATGGCGCTCAGGTTCGATCCTTGCCCTGTCTTGCTCTGTCGCGGTTGTATTTTGTTTGCGCCAAAGCATGGCTGATGGGTTGGAGTAAGACAGGGTTCAGACGGTTCGAGTTCGTGCCGAAGACGGTTGCAGTCTGAAGCTAAACTTGGTTCGCGAGCAACGAGCTGTTTAATACAGTGTCGTTGTTTGGGCATTTTATACAAAAATTAGTAATTATTGCAATATTATAATATGATTTATGCTTTATTTCCTTCTCGAAGTAGTAAAATGTCGAATTAGAAAATGATTTCGAAAACGCATATTCAATTGATAAGGTTCAAGGTTTGTGGCTGAAATCAAGGAGTCGTCTACAGACAAACTGACATTGAAAACTCTGTTTATAGCAGGCTCTGTTTAAGCACAAACCAAAGTAAATTGCTACAATCACTTCGTATGTTTTTTCTCTTCTCTTTCTTCTATGCCTCTTGCAAAATCGAAGGCAACAACAAATGTGAATGCGTCGGGTTCAGCGTAGATTTTTTAGTTGTCAAGGAATGATGATAGCACACAATAATCGGTTTTCTATTTCTTGTGGTTGTTGTTGTGTCAGATATATTTTCTTTATTTGTATTGCTGTCTACGCCGCCGTTAGCTGGCTCTGGGCACCTCTGAACTAAATAATGTGGCTTGTTAAAGCTTTTGCCACTATTTGCAATTTACATATTTAATTAGCCGAGACTTCGTTAAGAAATGGCCTGCAGATCAAAGTGGCCAAATGCAGTCGAGCATTTCCATAGGAGTAGGAAAAGTCGGCTCATATCATTCTGACACACAAGTTCCTGACTTGCGGCAATTTCCGGAAGTACTCTTTCTCGAATTTTGAACGATCTTTCACAAAGTTCATTGTTTTAATCTTCTTTCTAAGTTCTAAAAATCAGTGTGAAAACATAATTATGGCAGCTGCGTAACTCAAAAACATTAAATATGTAATAATGCCACATTTAATATTTAACACTTTTTCCAAATTACATAGATCCATCATCTCAAGCGAGGGTTTATTGAACTTGCTATAGTTCTTCGACGCACACTTTAACCCTTACGCAAGCCAAACACTTTAGTTAAACATTTCGAGTGAAAGACTTGAGAACGATTAGTAAACCGGTTGAATTAACAGAGAAGTATTCATTAACTGGCAGGGAAGAGTGTGTGTGTGGGTCTGAGCTTAGTTTTCCTAGGCTGTGCAATGCAATTTCTGGAAATTTTCATTCAGTCGTATGCGCTGGCCAGCTCTTAGTCATGATGACAACATTTAGTCAATGGTGTCACTTACCTCAATGGGTTTTTTTTTCTGTTGTGTTCAAAATTATTTCTGCGGCTTCTCTTTCTCATATGAATATTTATGGTGAAATATGTTTTAAGCAAACGGTTGAAATTCAAGAACGTGTTTAGCCTTACCTTACACAAGCTTGCTTGTCGTACACAAATTGCCGTCCACCGAGATCTGTAATTAAAAATGAAAAATCATATAAATTAGTTCGAGACTCGACTGCATCCTTTAATGCGCCAAGCGCCAACCAGTCTTTAGATCTTCTAACTGCACTAGTTGTCTCTGCTTTAACGGTAAAAGCAGCTAATTCAATGCGAATTGCAATAAATAAATATGTACACACAACTAAGCTGTTAATTAGCATGCCATGGACATGTTTCCTTCTTTGGATATGTGTGTGAGCGAGTGCTAACTAACACCCAAGAACCTGCGGGAAACCTAAGACCCCGCAGGGCGGAAGCCAAGCCAGACAAATGAGAGAGACAACAAACGTCGACCCTAATTTCGTATTTAAATATTGTTTAAAGCACAGCAACACGAAAAATGCAAGAGGAAGAAGAGGTAACCCAATGCTTAGCGTCCGAATGGATATGGGGAAAAGGGTGGGTCGGTCTGACATGAGCATGCCAAGTATTTAAGCAAATATAACTTCCTTTTGGTATGGCGTTTTGCATTCTAAATACGAAATGAATAGAACAAGCATGGGTGAGAATTAACCAAGTATTCATTTAGGTGACCCCGACGCTTAGGTGACCCCGATGTGGTGTTTATGTTCTAAATCGTTTGCTTTTTGGTCAAATAATCAAAATATTTAAAGAAAGTGTTACAATTTTTGTCTCCAAAAATTACATTTCCAATTCCATAAATAGGTCATAACTTATTTTTAAAGACACAGAATCCATGGCATACAGCATACTATTTCATGAATCTTCCGGCACAATCAATCAGTACTTTGGATGATTTGTGCACATTTGTCACTTGGGATTCCTAAGAAGTTATAGCAATTTCGACATGGAAGTTATAAAAACCATCGGCTTATTTCATTCTACGTAACAAAAGAAAGGGTATTGACTTCTCGTTGGATGCCACTTAAACAGAGACTTCTGCAAACCTTAGAAAAGGCAAGGCAAATACTTATGATTTAATAGGCAAGCTTAGAACAAGAGGGCTCTATCCTAGCCTTGAAACAATTTACGTAAACATAAAACTAAGTCAACTTCTTCTTGCCAACCTGTTAATCTTTGTTTGAATTTGACAACTTATCAATTTCCCAAGATTTTACCATTTCTAGCCTAGTTAAACAAAAGCCATCACCATATTATTTTATTTTTAGACCCATGAAGACAGTTGTCAGTTTTATTTTTCCACTCTAAACATTTCAATGGAATTTCTTTCGCAGCGACACCTTCAGAGACGTGAGACTTAATAGCCCTGAACTTTCGTTGTTATTGTCGCTCCACATGTGTACAGCTGTTTTTTGTTGTTGTTATTGTTCGATGTCTGCTGGCTGTTTTAATTTTAATTTAAAACTTCATTTCTCGGACTTATGAAACTTGTTTTCCAGCATTTTTTTGTGGGTGCAGTTGTCGCATATTCAGATATATATATGTATATATTTTTACATTTTTTTGCACTCCATAAGAGAGGGGCTTTAATTTACAGTGGTTGCTCTGGGAACATGTTTAATGCATTTCATATGCATTTTTCTTTGTCAATATTTTGTCTGAGTGACTGGTTTCCCTTCACTGTCCCTCTGCGTCCGCTTCTGCCTGTTTTCGACTTAATTTATATGATTTGAATTTGTTGAATTGTTTGCGATTTTTTTTTGTCGGAGAGTTTTACTTGTGTCTCTTTCTCTTTTAACTTTAATTATGGTATTTACTTATTAACAAATTTATTTCTGTCTGTGGCTTAAAAGTGCTTATTGCTGCTTGTTTTGGTTTTTAAATTGTTTCGTTGGAATTTTGTTTTGGTTGAACTGTAAAGGAATTTATAATGTTGTGTAATGGCTGAGCTCGTAGGTGGAAAGAAGATTTTGAATGGTACTGGAGAGGGGCCTGACCATTTATAATTTGAGATTGGCTTAAGCATTTTGTATAATACCAACTGATACTATACTCAATGAATATCATGTTTTAGTTCTATTTGTTCAGATTTGTTCTTAAGATTTCAAGCATTTTTGATGTGAAACTACGGAAGATTTTAGCAGGAGTAAAGTTTGATTTCAGCGTCACGTGACGCTGTGAAAGAAGAGTGAAAGAGGGGAAAAGAGCTGGATTAACAATGAGAAAACAGTGACTTAACAGTGACTAAACAGTGTTCAAACAGTAAGCAAACAGTGACTAAACAGTGAACAAACAGTGACTAAACAGGGTCTGAACAGTGACAAAACAGTGACTAGACAGTAACTAGACTGTGTCTTGACAGTGACTAAACAGTGACTAAACAGTGACCAAACAGTGATAAAACAGTGATAAAACAGTGACTGAACTGTTAGTTAACAGTACTAAACTGTGACAAAACAGTGACTGAACAGTGTCCAAACAGTGAACAAACAGTGACAAAACAGTGATTTAACAGTGACTAAACAGTGAACAAACAGTGACTATACAGGGTCTAAACAGTGACTGAACAGTTACAAAACAGTGACTGAACAGTGACAAAACAGTGATTAGACAGTAACTAGACTGTGTCTGGACAGTGACTAAACAGTGACCAAGCAGTGACCAAACAGTGATAAAACAGTGACTGAACTGATACTTAACAGTGACTAAACAGTGACTGTCAGTGACTGAACAGTCACTTAACAGTGTATAAACGTTGCTTATTAGGGAGTTATTTGGTACTTCAACCTCCTTTTAGTTTTTTTCTTATTTTGAAAGATCCCAATTGCTGATTTCTATTCAATGATTTTGAAATTATTCCCTTAAATTTAGCATCATGTTTCACATCAAAGCCTCGTGAGTGTTAACGACATACACCTTTTCTGTATATAGGCAACTTAAATAAGTTTGAATCATTCCCATACTCTGTATATCAGATGAGCGCGATAACAGAACACATTCGATTAAGGGAAGACTGAAACCGGTTTTTTTCTGTTTTTTTTCGGTCAGTGATGTGAACAGAGAAAAAGAGTTGAGAGCTAGTTAAGAGCTATGGTTTTTTTTGGTCCCTCAATCCTGACCTGTTTTCTTAACTAAATACATATCTTCCGAACCTGAACCTGACTTATACAGTTTGGAAAAGACCAGGGCTGCAAACCGGTTCGGAGTTGAACCGCTCCGGACTCGGAGGCTCCGGAATTTTTGGCAAGTCCGAACCGAACCTGAACCGGAGCAGAACAACTTTTTCTTCCCGAACCTGAACCTGAAACGGAGCAAAAAAAAGTTGAAAAGGGTTCGGTTCAAAAAGATGTTCTGTTTGCCATTTCATACAATTTTAAAGCCTAGGAATAAAAACAGCTTTCAGTGATACATTTTGCTTTATTTTATAATATTCAAAATGGAACTTATAAGAAAAAGCTTTAAAAATGGTAATTAAAAGAATACATGATTCTTTACCACGTTTATCTTCTGATAAAGATGAAAAACTTAAAGCTTTAAAGTTTTGGAAAAACGATCTACATAGGTAAAGAACTGCTGTTCCTTAAATACAAGTATTAGTCTAGCGCACTTTTTCTACTCATATATTTGTTTTATCCAGCTATAAAGTCAGTAAAAATGCAAGATTGCTGTAAGACACTCTAATATTTAATTTATACAGTACGTTAACTGAGGGTAGAGAATTTGTCCCATTAATACAGAAAGGCGAAATGGGTGAACAGTGTTCACTGAACACACATACACAAAATCTTCTGTCAATTTGGAGTTCTCTGTTTTGCACTTGTGCTGCCTTTGGAAATTCCAAACAGTCATAGCAATGCTGGCATGAGATGGCCTCCGACGACTTGCAGAAGATAGGCACAGCCTGCTGATGATGAGACCATGAGGCTCTTGAAGCAGCTGTACTGTCCACCATCCTCCTATGTGGTGTTGCGTGTCTTGTTTTAAAAGTTATGAACAAACATAAATTTAGAATAGGACGCAATCGACTCCGTTTCTGTCAGAAATTAGTCAGCTTTTTGCTCTCGCTTGCGCTCTCTGTGAGCATTTGGGAATATGTCCGTCTCGCTCTAATTACTGATTTCCTAAGCGGACAATAAGACTCTCAATGCGGACTATCGCTTAACACCGCTCAAAATTGAGCAGCGAAAATTTTATCTCTTATACTCATTGCTTCATGACTTATTGACCTGGAGCCTGCTTAAACGTTCGATGTTCCAAGCTCAAATATTATATTATCAAGCCTATCAAGCCTCAAAAGCTTTAGTTTGTTTCAATTAAAGTACAATTTTTTTGATCAAAATTTTTCCCCGAAACCGTTTCGCAGGTTCGAACCCCGGAGTAAACCCCTGTCGATTTTTATGAGGTTTGCAGCCCTGGAAAAGAATTCCGTCACTTTTACAAGAAATTATAAAATTTGCTGTGTTTTATTTTAGAAAGGAAGATAAGTTCTTTAATTCATATTTTACGAGGTCGAGAAGAAAAATAAAACAAAAGGGAAATTTCATGTTTCAGTACTGAAGTCGCATTATAAAATTCGTTGAAGATAGGGGCTACCTTCTAATTTCAAGGACGGCAGTGGAAGAGGTCGATAAGAAAGATAACAATAATAAATATAGTCCATTTGAAGTCAACCAAAATGAATCCGATTTTTATAGAAATTTTCACCGATTCATTTAAATTCACCGAAAACAGAGGAAAAGTTCTTAAGCGACCTAAGAAGCTGTGAACCAAGGTTGGTTGAACAAGCTACAAAATCGGTCCTCGAACTAGTGTTGTAAAAACATCGATAGCACTTTCGATACTATCGATGATTGTGTATTTGGCAATCAATCGATTGTTGTGACCCGCTATCGATGTATCGGAGCAAACTTAATTTTGTAACAAAGTAAGAGTAAAAATGTTTTAATTTGTCATGAATTACCTAGAATATTATTTCTTTCTTTGCAATCCTTGGATAATATGGAAATAAAAATATTTGATTTTTGTTGTTGTCAATTTGTTGTTCATTTATTTGATAGTATTTTTTTCAGTACACCAAATTTAAAAGCAGTATTCTAAGTTCTTATGATTCCATTTTGCATTACCTTAGATTCGTATAAAGTTGAGTCACCATTTAATGTTCTGTTCTGTATTAAAATAAGTGAGTAAGTTTATATTAAACCTACAAAGTAAGCTGAATACAGACCATGCTGAAGTTTTTTCATAGCTAAGAATTTATGTAAACCTCACATTGTTAATATTTTTAATTATCTTAAAAACTTGTAACAAAAAGCATTTCCTTCAAGACCAGCTCGATGGGTTCCCCGCACAAAAAATTGCTTTTAGAATTATTAAACAAATTATTTTAGACATTCCACTTCAATTTGAATGCCCATGCCCAAGATACATGTTATTTCCTACATCATTTGCCACCGCCCTTAGAATGTTCACCTTGCCAGCTACCCGCATTCTATTTGGTGTTTCCGCAAAAAAAAAGTTAACTGAATGTTCATTTTATCTAAACTATTTGGCATGCATGTTACCCAGTTTGACGAGCTTCCATTGCTTTTCCACATACTTTGTAGTAAGTGCGAAATTAAAAATGTTATCTATGCAGCATGTTAAAACAATAAAACCAACCAAGCATTTCAAATAGGCAAAGTTTAATTGAAAAACTGTAAGATAAATGAGGAGGCCGCCGCTCTGTGGGGTTCATGCTTGCGCAATCATCATCAGCTGGCCAAGCTCGTGGAGATTCTTCAGCAGGGCTCGTTTAATCAAAGCCACGCATGGAATGGAACTGAAGTCGCACGACTCATAACTGATTAATAGCCAAAGCTTAAGCGAAATGAAAGCGAAAAAAGTTTTAAATCATCGCATTAAAAACAAACCACGATGTGTTATGGCGTGGCCCAACCCCGAAGTCCGAGAGACTCCCGACAATTCTTTAAACTTGGGAAGAAGCGTCTCGGCGCCTGCTTGATGATGTAAACGAAATTCAAATTTATGGTAAAATAACAGATTTAAAATCGTGTGGAAGAAAAAAAAACGACTCTAAACATAAATGTGTTGTACAGAAATATCAAAAGTGAAAGTTTTCACTTTTGTTTCAGTATTTTTTTTCTTTTTCTTTCAGAAAGCATTTTGTGTGTTTGCCTGAAATTAAGGCAATTTTTCACATGCCCACCTACATGTTGGTGTTAGATTGTGTTTAAAAAGGGGGAAATTGACTAAAGTGAAGAATGCGGAAAATTGGTGGGGTTTATAAATGATGGCTTTAACTGACGTTTCAGGATTTGTTAAAGAATTGTTAATGGGCTTCCCTTTAGTTAGTTAACAGAGCATTAACATTATGTTAGCAGCGCATGCTAACCACAAATATATGACAAAAACTGTGTTCTTTAAAGAAAAGCCAAGAAGTATGCAACGTTTTTAAATAAAACTCATAATTATTTTCCGATCGATGTGGGAATTTTTGGTTCTATGTATATTGATCTTGTTTTAAGAACAAGTAATTCTTATTTTTTCAATCTTTGACATTTTATCAGGTTTTTTCTGCTTAAAAGTGCGTTCTAACTAGACATTTTGGGTGATTAATTAAACTTATTGTAAAGGTGTAGCAAAATAACAAATAAAAATTTAACTTTATTCCTTAAAATATAGACCCTCAGTTTCTAAATTACACAATATTTGCATATTGAAACGAATTTAACTCTCTGCCGACTTCAAAGTAAGGCAATTATCATCTCATCCGCTTAATATCCCTTTCTCACTAAATGATTATATAGATGTCCCCACCTTTCGTCACCAACAAATCTTATCTTACGAAATGTTTGCTTAGAAAGTGGCAAAGAGGCAATGACAGGCGATGAGTTCTTTTTTCGGAGCTCTCTAATTAAAAACAACAAAATATTGAAGAATTTTTTCATTGTGCAAGCACCAGAAAGTAAACAGTTTAAGTGAAAAACTCAGCGAGGGGCACTCACACAAAAGCTAAGAACTGAAGGGGAGGGAGACATCCTATCAAATATCAATAGACTTAGAACTTTGCCGGCAATAGTCAAAGAAAGACATTTACATAATTTATTTAAAACTTGACAAATACAAAACTAAAGACTCTTATGTAATCTTAGTCGGGTCGGAGATCTGGTTCAGGTCTGACTCATAGACCGTTGACATTTTTTGTTCACCTAAAAAGTTTTGACATTTGCATAGAGCTCAGGCTCAGGCTGACAATGAAAATTAATGAACTGCAAGTCCCATTCCCCATTTTGTGTGAGAGGCGGATTGGTTGGTTGGTTGGTTGAATTGAGCCTTCTAACGCTCACACGTGTGCCGATCGTCGTCGGCCCACTTACAAGTCGTTGTTGCTGTCTTTGGTGCCCCATTGAACAATTCCAAAGTGCATATGAGTCACAGCAACAGAGACCCCCAAAGACAAATATCAATTGTTGGGTTCTCTTTCTGTGTGTGTGCCCCCCCATATAAGGCTCAAAGTTGTCTATATAGAATTAAGAAAAGAATTAATGGAGTTTGTTGCAGCCCAGTGAAATGTGAGTACAGTTTTTTTGGGCTTGGCTCATTAAACCGGAAAAAAGGTTTCTAAATGGGCACTAACGGACTGTTCTAGTGAAGAACTTTCATAGCTAACATAGCATAGTTGCTAATGATTTGTACAAATATGCGAGTAAATGATCGTAAATGATCTGTGCTTCCGTTTGGCCGTTGAGAATTTTCTTTTAACACATTGAGCATGAATGATCAATGATCACAATTGATGTGCTAAGTTAAAGATCAACTGTGAAATTAATGTTCCTTGGCTCACAACTGATCGTTAAGCTTAAAGATCAATTGGGTAATTCATGACTGACATTAGAGTGAGCTTGAAAATAACGTGTTTTGTTTATAAACAATAATTTTCCAAGACGGAATCAATTTTAAACAATTTTATTGTATGTTTGAACTTCAAACTTTGAAATGAGTTAACTTTAGGCATGAGGAAAGCAGTTCAGTGCATTTCTTAAAGCGTTTACATTTGGTCATTGGTACACTCAGAAATAACAAGCGCTCTAAATGGTAGCACTAATTTCTTAAAACAAGCCCTCGGTTTCCAAATCTACGAACACATTAAGAAAACTCGTTCCTAAATTGTGGCTTGAAAAATGGCCGACGCTTTTGTCACAATGCACTACCAAAAAATGGATAAGGATATAATTTTAGTATCTATACACTCAGAGAAAAACTAGAGCATTTCACTCTTTAATCCAAAGCATTCGTTCTCAAAAGTACAGTATGAGTAATAACACTATGTCACAAAATTTCAAAAGTTTTTGTATCCGGCACTTTTAGCAATTGATGCTTATGTAAAATTTCACGCATGAATTCAAATCTTCTCTCAGATATGTCAAAAGAACAACGGTTTTTGAGATATCGCTAAATTTTCAATTTTAGTGTTTTGAAAATAAATTGGTCTACTAAAATGCCATTTTCTCTGGTTTTAGTAATCCGATATGTATAAACTGGAACAAAAATTAAAGATAATAAAATTATTTTAAAAAATTACGACAGTTGTTTGAAATCCAATCATAAATGAAGAAGTTATGGCACTTCAAAGTTGGATTTTTTGAATAAATTTTTGATAATTTTTAATTTTTTTGCGGCCTTTCATTAAGTTTTTTCAATCTTACCATAAAAATTGCTCAGGTCTCAGATATTGACAGGATTGGGTAATCTCTTACGAACGATTTTTTGCCCTTGGTCATCAAAATCGGATGAAAAATAAACGCTACATTCACAATTAAGTAAACATACCTCTTCTTGTGAGAATTATAATTTGTTGTTTTGGATGCTCTCCGACCCGTAACTCTGCGCTTTTTGTTTAATAAGTCACATAGGAGTATCTAAACAAAACAAAGTCATATCAGAGAGGAATTTAAGATACTGCCATTTAAAAAATTCCTCCTGTAACTAAAATATCGAATTCTCTGCCTCGCGAATGAAAATCCTCCACAAATAAAGCAAAACTAGCTTGGATCATTTTTGCTATGAAATGTTCGCTTTGAGCAACTCATGTTGAAGTTCGTAAAATTTTGGATAAAGAAGAGTGGGCGTCGTAGAACACCCGATACGAGCGAAGCTCTTTACGATGGATATTCACTGTTTTGGTCACTGTTTTAGTCACTGTTTTGGTCACTGTTTTAGTCACTGTTTTAGTCACTGTTTGGTCACCGCTAATCCACCACTGCTATTGCTGTCTTGCAAAAATCAAAGCTGCTGACTTTGCAAAGTAAAAAGCGTAACCAAAGTCGCAAAGACCATCGTTATCTGGATTTGCCCCGCAGTCGGCCGTCCGTTAAAGAGCTTCGCTCTTAAAATTGCATATTGAGTGCGACCAATGCAAAACTTTTGCATTTTCATAAAAAAATAAAATTTGGGTTTTTTCACCAATTGCTGCAAATGCGGAAGTATTTTCATCCGATTTCGATGACCAAGGGCAAAAAATGTTCGTAAGAGATTACCCAATCCTGTCAATATCTGCAACCTGAGCAATTTTTATGGTAAGATTGAAAAAAACTTAATGAAAGGCAGCAAAAAATTAAAAATTATTAAAATTTTTTCAAAAATCCAACCAAATCCGACATTTATGATTGGATTTCAAACAACTGTCTTTTTTAAAAGATATAATTTTATTATCTTTAATTTTTGTTCCAGTTTATACATATCAGATGACTAAAACTAGAGAAAATGGCATTTTAGTAGACCTACCTTTTTTCAAAACACTAAAATTGAAAATATAGCTATATCTCAAAAACCGTTCTACTTTTGACATATCTGAGAGCAGATTTGAATTCAGCGTGAAATTTTACATAAGGATCAAAAAATTGTTGCATAGTGTAATTATTGATCCAAGACTGATTTTTTGTTCCCGACATTATTGACTTAAGAGTTTCAGTACTTGATCCAAGTACGAATAATTCTAAAAATAAAAAAATTATTGAACGGGGTGGAGGGTGGGGGTGGGGTGGGGACCCGAACCGACCGAATGTTGTTTGTTTCGCTCGGCATTCTCACTAGGTTTGTCAATATTTTATCGATATATTGATATATCGATATTTTTGTTGGACGATAAGGCTTATTCCGATATGATATTTTGTATGCCGATATTGGCGATTATCGATATTTTTATAAACGATATATCAGAAAAGTTACTATGGTAATAGGTGCAATTTATATGGCTAGCCTGATAAATCAGCTGAAAATACAACTTAAAAACGCATTTAAGAACTAATCATACATATAAGGTGTCAGTGTTAGAATATATTGGAGATATCGTCAAGAACCCAATAGCTCTTTGAAGAGTTAGTGCGGATAAATTGTTCCTGCTGTCTGAAAGTGCATTTCGATACTTTACTCTCTTGGCCTCAGCTTCGGCAAGCTTTTACATTTTTTATATGTAAAAAGCGAAATGTCTTCGGCCCCTGGGGGTATCAGGTGACAATCGCTAACTTACAAACACCAGAAGCAGAATGACTGGAGAACACATTAGGCGGGTTCTCTTAAATTCTTCACTTGATATTTTTTAAGCATAATCTGTAAGTCTTTAAAGCCTACACTCAGATAAGATACAAAAAAACACGTTTGAGCTGCTTTGAAATCAGAACAATTTTGAACAGAAACCTTTCTTATACGAAGTAATGTGCCCAACTAAATTTGTATCTGTTTTGAGTACACGCTTTTAAGGTTTAAAGAAAAAGAAACTCTGACTATTAATGTAATTTGAAAAAACGTACAGTGTAGTTTCAGAAAACTATTGAAAACTGTTGAAAAGATTAGATATAACGGTCTCTAAAAATCGTCACTAGCAGTTTTATGGTGATTACGTTCCTTTAAAGCCTTTCATTTTTCTTATGCTTTAGAAAATAACGATATATCGATGTTGTTTGAGTGCGATATATCAAATATCGATATTAAAAATTTGGATTTTTGATATTATCGATATTGATATTTTGAGAAATATCGACAACCCTAATTCTCACCATCAGCCAATCCACCAACTTTTTTCTAAGTTTTTTTTAAAGTTTTCTAAGTTGAGTAAGCCACAATCTTAATGTGATCAACATTAACTAAATTAACGGCCGACCACTCTGAGAGAGCGCATCCAACGTTATTCTCTCAAAATTTGCGTTGCCTCACTCCCCTTGCCTACACAACCACATTGAGAACGAATTTAGCTCGATTCCAAGAGCGAAATTCTTGAAAATTCAAGAACAAATTATTATTTTTTCAAGAGCGTTCGTTCTCAAATTATTTCTTCAAGTTTTTTATTAGTGTATTAAAATATAAATTAGCGACACTAAACAGAGAACAATATGGCGTTGGAAAATCACGATTTTTGGTCATGATTTGTGCTTACTCATTTCGTGTGACCATGCCTGTGAAAGGCAACTAAAAACCGCTCCAGAGAGTGAAAACTGTTTGGAAAACATCTAGCTAAATAAGAAGCTGTGTGATTATCCAGACTCAATACAGCTCTCAAGCCACATTTTAATATTTTCATTGTAAAGCATCACAGGGGTGGCAACTTCATTTAGCCTCATTTATGTAGGTACATCAGCAAGCTTGGCGTGTGTTTGCTTATCACAATTAATCAGCAGAAAGCCCAAGACGTGCCTTTGTAGAGGTTTGTTCGCTCCGACAATTCATTAACTGCCAGTACCAATCGACAATCGCATTTTATTTGTATTTTTGGTAACAGGAAACCGAAATCCAAAACTGCAGCAGCACGAGCACTGAAAACTGGAATTGCTTTTATTGTAATTGCAATAAAAACGATCTCGCAGAAACAGAGCGCCCACAACACACACTCACACACACACACCGAGTAAATACAAATAAAAATCGTAATAAATAAGAAGATGAAAAAAAATCACCTAATTAGCCATGAGTCTGAACTGACATTAAACGAGTTTTGGGGGTTTTTTCAGTACCTTTTCGGTTGGCACAAAAGAAAGGAAGCAACAGGATGCCCGAAAAAAAAGAAAGAAAAATGTGGAACAAAAGTAATTGGAAACTGAAAGTCTTTTGTGCGGCGTTTTTGGCCAAGTCATGCGTAGATCTTTTCTTGAACTCCAGGCACATCAACGAAATTGCACAACTTCCTTGAATAAAAATTTAAAAACTGTTTGCCAAAGTGACTCGACATCATTCTCACCACATGGCGAAATGCATAAACAACGCAGTCATAAAGCGAGTTTGTAAGTTTGTATGCATAAACAAATATATTTCTTATAATGAAAATTACCCACGCTTTCCAAGCCTCGTTTCGTTATCCCACAGAAGCTATTAAAGTTCGCCTCTCGAGACCAACAAAAACAAAAACAAAATGTGTGTGTTGTAAAGGCAGACAATTGAAAGACCTACGAATACAAAAGAGTTCCAGGCGTGCAATCCGCTATGTGTCAGCTGGATTGGGATGAGTCAAAATGAAAGGTTTATGACCAAAAAAAAAACAAAAAAGCTAAATAAAAACTGCACGTTTCAACATAACTTAGCATACTGGAAGGTGCTGGGCGTAGTAGATGAGCTGTTCTTGGCCTGCAAGATCGTTAAGTTTCGACACCCATAAAAAAGGCCGAACTACAGCAACTTGGCCAGCGGGCTAATTAGCGGCACGAAATTGTCACAGCGAATAAATAAATGAAATAAAATGTTAAAAACAAACATACGGTTCTGAGGAGCAAAGAGACGAACAGGGAACAAAGACAGAGGCGTAGTAGTACAAACTAAAAATTCTAAAAGGGGAAAATAAAGAATGACTGAAAAAAATTAATATTCGAATTTTTTGAAGTACACTAATTACTACAGTTGTATCTTTAGGTCAGGGGTGACCAAGCCCATTGCGCACGTCGCGCATTCGTTGTTGTTTCCTGAATAGTTCTATTGTCTCTTTCTCACAGAGCATAGGTTTCGTTGTTAAGGGCGGTTTCCACGGCACGCGAAATGGCCGCGAAATGAAAAACTCCATATAAAAAAACTGCTGCCTAATTTGTTCGTGTGGCCGTTTCCTAATCGGTTTCCACTTATCGGGAAAAACGCTTACGTTTGCCACACGTATGTTAAAAACTACGTTAGCTTTTAGTGCTGTTAACGCCTCTTTTTTGTGGCGACGCAACGAAAATAGGTTTCGATTCTAATTTGTGCGGGAAGGGGAACAACAACAACATCAAACTAAAAATGAGCGGAGCTAAAACAGATTCCGGCAGAAAACTCGCATTTTTGTACGCGTTTCATGGAAGAGTCACACAGAAAATGTCGGATGAGGCAATTCCCCGACGTTCAATAAGAGTTTACTGCGCTCATACTGCAGCTTGTAAAAAGGCATAACGACAAAAGCAAATAATGTTAATTTTATTAATAATAATAATTTATTAAAATAGCACAAAATATGTTGTGTGAGGTGTTGTTGTTTACGGGCTTATTAACAGCGCAATAATAAGCACAAGGTTTCTTTGAAACGTTTATCGATAGAAAAAAGGGTGTTATCGTGTTAATAGCAGCGGCTTAGCAAACTCTGTTAAGAATCTGCGGAATATCAACTAGCTGCGAATAGTTTTGTGTGCCTCACAAACAAAAATCGGGTTTCTCTTTCATTTGAATTGTTGTCCACGCGAACCTAAGCTCATTCCGAGCAACTCTGCTTTAGGTATTATCTAAATGATCATGCAAGCTCTTGTAGCGTTTTGAGTTTTATCATTTTGTCGATCTCTAAATATTTTTAACCCTTTACGTCAAGTCAAAATACATAGAGATATCTCATATTGTTCCATAGTTTAGATCAGGGGCGCCCTTGCCCATTCCGCAAGACACGCATGTGTTGTTGTGGTACGCAAAGGAATAGATTCGCGATTCATAAGCCTACATAAAGCAAAACAAATATCTTCTGCGTTTTTTTTGCCGTCAACCTCAACAACAACTTATTGCCTCTCTTCTCGCTCTTTTCCCTCAATTTCAAATGCGCACTGCCATAAGTCTTCAAAATAAAAACAAAGCAAAAACAAAATCACCTGCGTGCTCTGCGTTTTTGTTGTTGCCGACCTTCTGAGAGAAAACAACATGCACACAACAAGCCCATTTACATACACGCGTTTACTTCTGTTCACTTACAACCATCGCAGAACTTAAAATTCTTTTGTCGTATTTCATATAATTAGAAACACCTTGGCTTTGATTTGAGTCTCATGTGCTGTTGGAAAGTGTTTCTATTCATAAGAAATACTGTGACGAAAGGAATTTTCTGTCGTTCTGAGTACGAGGCTTAGGTTAGGTATTAAGTTACTTATTAGCTATTTCCATAGTTACCATTTCAATAAGACAGAACTTAACGATGACACAGAGTTGCCACTCGATGCATATTGTGTCTCGCCGCGATTGCTTTTCCTTCTTTCAAAAGTGCGAAATATAGTATTTGTTTAGTGACCAGATTTATCGGGACCAGCTGGTCACGCTTTTACGACGAAGTAATATGGCAACTCAAGCAACTCAATACCTAGCTTTAGCATACAAAGTAAAAAAACCCGGATTTGAAGCTGAAACAAGGTACCGCAGCTCTGAATCAAGGCGTGAGTCCTGTCTGATTTAATCTGACCCAATAAAAGATCATCGACTATTGAAAAAAAGCGATGAGACGGAAATTTTAACCCTCTACTGCATGAAAATCTTTCCAATAAAAAAAAATATTTTATGCATTTATATGTTTGTTTGGGATATTATAATATATCGCTCACTTACTTCAATACTGGCATAACTCAAAAAATTCGATTTTTGACTTAATGATGCAGCAATACTCGCTGTATTGTGTACTATTTTGTGTAAAAGTTTTCTGATTGATATCTCTTTTACTTTCCATGTGATATGAAAATATGTCTTATTATACCTTTACAGGTTCATTTTCATGTTAATGCAAGAACGTCATATCGTCGATATTGAGCAAACATACATCGGCTTTCAGGTAATACATCATATTTTCATGTTTTATCAATAAGCAGTCTAAATTTATAATATTTATAATTAACTCGAAACTAAAGGAACCATTTTTTCTGGGTTCAATCCATTGGGAACTTTAAACGTGTTTTTCTCAAAATGGATTATTTTAAGTTATGCCAGTATTGAATTAAGTGAGCGATATATTTGGACAGAAAATTTTTTTTTTGGTTTTTTGGGTTTAGGAAAGAAAAAATGAAGCCATGAAGGCATCACGCCAAAGTCGCTCAAAAATCAAGGTCATGCTGACTGTTATCTTCGATTATCGTGGTGTCGCGCATAATGAGTTCCTTCCGCCGGGCTAAACTGTCAACAAGGAATATTATCTAAGTGTTATGCGTCGTTTTGATATAGCGGGTGAAGCTCTTGGCCTTTGCACCACGATAATGCGCCATCTCACATTGCGCGATTATTCGCGATCATTTCCCCCAAAAACACCATCGTCGTTCCGCAACCACCGTATTCGCCTGATTTAGCTCCGTGTGACTTCTGGCTATTCTCCAATTTCAAAAGACCACTCCGAGGACACCGTTTCGAGTCGATTGAACAGATTAAACTTGAATCGGGCACGCGCTCTAAAGGCCATACCTGAAAGTGACTTTGGGCATGCATCGAGGACTGGAAAAACGTTAGCATAAGTGCATTGTATCGGGAGGGGATTACTTTGAAGGCGATGAAATTGATTTGGAAGAATAAATAAAGATTTTTTGATTTATAAACAAATTCCGACTACTTTTTGCCCATAGTAGTATATGACTCTATATGCATCTTTCAAATCGGTCCTCCTGCCTTTCACAGTGATCATCTGAACCACTCTCATCGGTCTCCGGTTTGTACACATTTTCCAGTTCAACCTTTTGATTACCAACAACTTTTTGAAAATTTTTTTTTTTTATAAACTATTATACGTGCCGAGGCTTGTGCCAAAAGAGCAAACAGCTTTTCAGTAGCTGGCCAGCGGTCGATGAAGTAGGTCAGAGCTGGTTTGAGTCACTTTACTTTCGCACACCAATACACTCTCACTTTTAAGGGCTCGCTCTATTGACAAACGCTGTTTTAGAACCCAAAGTTTATTCAACAGACCCTTATCCCTCAATTACATTTATATCACTGATATCCTTATTATTTGCCTAAAATCTGTTTGTAGCTAATATTTTCAACATATTTTGAAAAACATTATTTTTTGGAGTTTGAATACGGTTGCAATTCCCCCTGCGCAAAATGTTAAGCCTCTGGTGCATGTGATCCGTTTGTTGGCCTTTAGAACAGGCTTTGGCCTCAATTTGTTGTGTTTGTCCGCTACTGTCAACTGCCGTTTTTCTGTTTTTTTTTTCTTACACTTTTTTTTTTAGAACTCATTAGAAAAAGTGCCGCGTGCCTGTTGGACACGAAACCGGGCTTTGACTTCGCCTCCGTCTCAGAGTCTGGTTCAGTGTCGTAATTAGACGCGCTTTCTGGCGCGCTCAACGAAAGTCTCTCACGTTTCGGTTTTGCTTTTAAGAATTATGGCTTTTGAATTGGTCTCTAGTATGTTTGTTTGTATATCTACCATGCCTGTCATTTGTCGTTCATTTCATTTGGTCACTTTCCAGCCAAGCAGATCAAAGAAGACAGAAGAAATTTCACCACTTTCATTCTTGGCTGTCGATTTGATGTTGTTTTATCGACATCATGGTCATTGTTGTCTTTGGTTCGATGTGTGGAGAAGTGGCACAGGTTCGAGTCCGCCTTGGCATTGGCTTTGGTTTATTTACAAACAATATTTGTAGCATTGCAGCACGATTTATAAGATATTTTATATGACACGATATTGGGCTTAAGAACGACATGCGTACATATAAATGCACACACCACAAATCGTGCCGCGCCGACCCATTTGTTTGGGTTTAAACGTGTTTAAAATAACCAAACATCAAACACCAAAATATTGACCGAAAACAAAGACGAATTGTGCCCAACATCAGCAAAATAAAGAGCATAAAATCAACTAGAAGGCCAAGGTACATACTTTAACTGTGCCGAATCTTGAATACCCTTTAAAAAGATGAATCCATTAGATGAATTCACTAAAAGTAGCAAGTAATTATGGTTGTCAGTTTTTTCATTTAATAAGCTGAACAAATTCAACTAGCCATGGAATATTATGGATTCAGCTTAGTTGCACATTTCTTGGCCCTCTCTCACTTAGTTTGGCTTGGATTTTCGCAGTCTTAAGATGCAATTTCTATTAATTATTCTAATAATTTGTATATTTATAGTGGGTAAGCCAAAGAAAGATTGACTTTGGCTCAACGATTTTTGAGTTGTTTCCAATTTTCTAGATTTTTCCGAAAGTGGCTATAAATCGCAAATGGAACTTAAAGCTCAGGCTAAGGAGATTGATGATAAAATTAAGTACGAAATGGACCATATAAAGGGATTTACCCATTTAAATACTGAATATACCACATATTTAGAGCAAATTCGCAGTGCACTTCCATTAAACTATACCGATTTGGCGATAAAACTAGAATATTATTATGAATATATGACCTATAACAAGGAACGACTTAAAATTGAAGGCGAATGTCTAGAGGAAATGGAAAGAATTAATAGGATAATGATGACCGGAAAAGTATGTAAAAAGTTTTGGTTTCACATAAGAGAAGAAATTTATAGTTTTCTTACACTGGACAATGCAATTAAATTGGATATCCTAACGAATGCGAGAAATTTGTAAGTATTTTTTAAGTTTTGGACTTTGTTGATATGCAATATTTTATTATTATGCAGGAAATGCAAGGAAGAAGCTAAAGCGAAGATTAAGAAACCAGCTCATAAAGAGATATTAGAGGATTATAGTGGGTCTAAGTCTATGGATTACGATTACAGTTACTATGGCTTTTAAACTGTAATAGATAAATTGTTCTCAATTATAAAAAAGAAGCCAAGCCCCAATGAAATTGTTTTGATTCCCTAAGACCGGAAAATTAAACTAGTCTCGACTTTTCCGAAAA
The DNA here is from genome assembly GCA_018904235.1 of Lordiphosa stackelbergi. NCBI lineage: Eukaryota > Metazoa > Arthropoda > Insecta > Diptera > Drosophilidae > Lordiphosa > Lordiphosa stackelbergi. The sequence goes on from JAEIFU010002547.1 coordinate 37,565, forward strand.
GTTTGGTTTAACTTGAGACTTTAAATTATTTCCTTAATAACCTTGAATTTCTCACTAATAGATTTCTTCATAATTCTAGCGCCAATGAGAGTTTCTAGATTCCACTTCCAAACAAATTGGAAGTGTATTTAAATTTTTTCTAGCACTTTGGGTGGAAAAAGCTTGTTTGCTTAATAGTTTTCATAAAGATAACTGAAACTTTTAAAATTTTCCTGACTATCGGAAAAAGGTAGTTTTCCGATAGGCATTGACCCTCTGGTTTTTTTTGATCCTTTTCTGTTTTTTATCTATTTGTCAACTCTCTTTTGACAACCAAAATGTTTATATTTTATATTTTTTTTTTTTTGGGTAATATTTTGTATCTATTTCCTCTACAAGACGATGATTAAAATATTCTGTAACGCTTCTTTGCCTTAATCAAACTTTAGGTTATTTTCCTGTATAATTGAATAATGGACGCACTGTTTTCGAAGTGATGTCCTAAGTGAAACCGAATATCAGGCTTCATATAGTTGTCAAATGTTTCCTACGAAGCCAATTTCGCAATTTCGAAAGGTCAAAAATTCGAAAATCGGAAACAGTTTTTCAAAACTAAGTTTAACAAGGCTGCAAACTGATCATTACCCCGAGAAGAAATGTTTAACAGCGTTCCTGTGTTTCCGAGGGGTGAACATCGAAAAGTATGCAACATTTTTTTAAATCTGATTATAGTTATATTGTCAATATAAATTTAAGTTTTGAATTTGAGCTCCATATTTATTTTTAAATTTAGATTATAGATTACATTTTTATTTGTGGGTGGGCGTGGCAAATTTTTAATTTTCGTGGGGGGGGAATTTAAAATTTTTGTGCATACTTTTGAAATAGGAGTCATGCTTTATAGTGTTTATCAATTTTATTTATTTAGTGTATAGTAGGGGCTGCTGCAAACCGGTTCGGAGTTGAACCGCTCCGGAGTCGGAGTCTCCGTCATTTTTGGGGAGCCCGAACCGAACCTGAACCGGAGCAGAATAAATTTTTCTAGCCGAACCTGAACCCGAACCGGAGTAAAAAAAGTCGAAAAGGGTTCGGTTCAAAAATATGTTTCTACTAAATTTGTTCTAGAATCTATAAATTTCCAATTCACGTAAATGAACTCATATAGGTTTTTGTAAGTTTAAATATTGGTTCATATTATATAGTGCTTAGAAAAACGTTCTCACATTGTAAATTCAATCCCAATTTCTACAACTGAATCTCGGGATTCAAGCTTATAAACGTGTTCTTGTTCAAAAGGAACTTATAAAAGCATAAAGCATAAAAGCATGAATGATTCTGCATATTCATCTTCTGATGAAATTAAATCTTTCTAAGTAGCAAGAAAATAATGAAAAAGTGACAAATATCAAATTGGTGAACGACTTCATTGATTCTTTTCTGGGTATTTAAAGATTGCTTCAAAATTCGAATGTATTAAAACTTTGGAAAAACTATCATTCTGCTTACAACTGATTTTTAAAGATTTTAGAAGATACCTAGCATGATCGGAGCGGTGTTATATGTATGTCAAGATCAGCCTTAAGTTCTGCCGTCAGTTCATCATTCAGTCACATGTGTGCGCGCGCCCTTAAAATTTTTAAGTAATTTCCAATTTAATGTTGTCTGAACTAGCGATAAAACAAAATTATTCCTGAACCCCGGTTCGAACCTGAACCTTGGTTCAGCGACCTTCTAAACCCGCTCCGTGAACCCGAACCCAAAATGTTTCGCGGGTTCGAACCCCGGAGTGAACCTCTTCCGATTTTTAGGAGGTTTGCAGCCCAAAAATGAATTTCATTCAATTTTTAAAAACATTTTGAATTTTTTAATAAAATGACCTGACAAAATAGTTTTATAGTTCAAAATCGCTTGTATTGAACATTAAAGATGCGTTTTATAAATCCAATCCAAATTCAGCATTTTGCGATTTCGAGAAGGAAATAAAACAAAAGTCAACTTGGAAAAAGGTAAGCAAATCTTGTACGTAGAAGGTGGAGCTACCTTTTGAAAGCCTATTTAGAGGACTTTTGAATGATAAGAATAAGAAATAAGGTTCATTCGACTTGACAATTTACATAGATTGGTAATCTAGACGCGTTTTCCTGAAAATATGTCTAAAGTTTCGAAAATAGAGAAAAAATCTGTCAATTATATAATTCGACCCAAAACCTAATGCTCGATAAATACAGAAACCGGTGCGCGAACTGAGCCTTACACTATACTACGGGTTCGAAACTCCGGGCCGAACCTTCATTAAAATTTAACAAGTTTGCAGCCTTGTTGTTAAATATTATTGCTGCAAAAAGTATTTTTTCGAACCGAAATCTTTTCAGTTTTTATGTGCTCCGGTTCAGATTCAGTTTCGGGTTTTCAAAATTCCGGAAGTTCTCGACTTCGTAGCGGCGCTGTAATCATTGCGTATTTAGCAAAGGACTTTATTGCAGACTAGACAGAACTATTTTGGGGGATCCATTGCGCTACCTTGTTTCTCTAATGAAACGGTGATGAAACAGATAAAAATGAAACTATTTTATCCCTTATCTATTTAGTTCATTAAGCCAGAAAACTAGAATAAGAGAGGATTTGTAGAGGCTAAGCCGAGTACCCAAAATGTAAATTTCTGTTTGCCTTTAAACTTTCTCTTTCTTCAAAGTATTGTACTTGAATAAAGAACCAGTTTCTTGAATCACGGAACATTTATTTTTTTTGGGAACTTAAATTTCTAGACTGAAATTTTTCACTAGTTTTAGCATTTGAATCATTCTTTAAATAAGTATTTAGACAATCGAAAACTTTTGTTCCTAAGAAATCTTCTAAAGGCATTTGGTTTTGAGTGTATAAAAATCTTGGTCCTCTTTTAATGAATGCGCATTCCCCACAGACCCATGACAGCTTTAAATATTAATATCAAATAATTTTCATGTATTTTTCTTTAAAATAGATTTATTATATTTATATACTATTAAAATATTTCCCGCTTATTGTTTATAAAAATTGCAAAAATTACAAAAATTCTCTCCTCCTCTCTTTTGTAGCTTACCTACCAAAAAAATTACTTTGGTATAACTTAAAAGTCCATATACCCCAAATTAAAACCCTTAAATCACGAACCTTTTGAGCTAATTTAACTTTATTGGTAAGTGCACTCACGAATGCACTCATTTACATAACCCAACAACGACGCGTCGTTGTTGTCTTCGTCGCCGTCAACCAAACCAGGTCAACAATTGTCCAATGTTGTGTTGGCTTATCGTCTCTCATACAATTAAATGGCGTTTATGTTGAAGCTTTATCTCTATCTCCCAAAAAAAACCCGCTATTGCCCTCTATTTCCGTCGGCTACTCCATCCATGTAACTCTCTTGGAGGTTATTATTTTGTGATTATGGCAAGAGCAACAACAACAACAACAACGTTTTCCGTTTGCAACATGAGCGCCAAAAGTGTGCAACTTGGGCTCCATCATTTCCTTTTCGGTGTGACATAATTTCCAGCATGGGAAGAAATAATGGGGCCAACTCGTGTCGTGTGAACCTTATCCCTTTAGTTGTGCCTCAAATTAAATTGCTTAGAAGTTTTACCTTGACTTTGGATTCGGCGACGACCTGGCGACCTCTAACCATTTTTAATCGAACAATACAAATCAAAACATTTTAGTGGTTAATTGGTGTTTGGTTTCGATCTAAATAACCAGTAGCCCCAATATTGACCCTGAATCTCAAGCATGAAATTGCCTTTTCTTGATTGTTTGCTTCCGCAAACAGATTTTCAAAAGAAAAATTTTAAATAACTATAACACCTAGTTGAATGGGGCTTGCCCATATTTGGCATAATGAACTGTCAAGTGCATTTGAGCTGTGCTGATGCCTGGCGATGGGTGCAAACTATCGTTACGTGTTGATTAATGATGTTTGCTATGGATCAAATGAAATAAACTGTTTTAGAATTTTAAAGCGGAACTATGAAATTTTAGTTTAATTTTTCGTTGTTACAGCAAATTGTACTAAACATGTCGAACTAATGAATTGGAGGGCGCAGGGTGTAGAATGGTAAATAATTTAATTTGTTGTACTTTTAACTATTCAATATGGCTTAAGTTCAGATTGCCCACCGCTGAATCCCATTTTCAGAACAATCGTTCCTAAGCCATAGAATTTATGACATCAATTACGTCCCAATATGCAGAAAAAGAAAAAGGAGAGACGAGTTGACATTACCAACAACAAGTTAATATATTAAAATATCACCAAGATAAAAAGTTAGAAAATTAGAGGCGTAGCCTATCTTAATACGGAGGAAACAAATGTCAGTTCTAGCTCCTGAGCTTATAAAGAAAATACTTTTTGCGATTATATCAGATTTGGGATTATATTGAATATATCAGAAAACCAACGTAATTCGCAAATGAGTACTTAATATATCGATTACAAAGAGAATTGCTATCTTCCACCAATGAA
>JAEIFU010002548.1:0-41994 GCA_018904235.1 Lordiphosa stackelbergi
ATTTGTCTTGCCATTTAACAACACATGACTTATGCATTATTGCATTCTTGAAGTTGTAATATGCAGCGTTTGAATATTATTTCGAAATGATCCGATTCAGCACTATAAAATTATTTGCATCTGATCGTTATTTTGTGATAGTTACAAAAGTTTTGAAAACTAACTATAGTGAAAGCTTTAAACCGAACCATTTTGCTAGGAAAGTTTCCGTTTCGGGAGACTATAAATATACAAGGTTCGGCTCTGGTTCCGCGTTAACCTGGGGGAACAAAATGCAAACCGAACCGGTTCGCAGGTGCGGGTTTGGATCGGTTTGCAGCCTAGCTCTGAATCACTATTTAACCGGTTCGATATAGTAAAGTATTCAGCACCATATCATAGAACCACTTTGTAACCTGTTCGAAACCGCTTGGATTCCGTCCTGATCCATTAAAATATCAACTCCATATTAACCAACATAACTCAAATAACTTCTTAGATATGACTCAAACCACTTTTAAACCGGTTCAAACCCAATCGGTACCGGTCCTGATCTAGGAAACTATGCAACTCCATATAACCAACCTACAGATCAGAGTGCAAGTTCATACCTTAAATAGCTTTTAAAATTTGGCTCTAAAACACTTTTTAACCGATTCAAAACCAGTTCCATAACGGTTCGATACCGGTTGAAAATCGGTCTTAGTCCAGTAAAATATCCAGCTGCACCAACCTACAGAGCAGATTTCAGGTTCATAGCTTAATAGCTTTTGAAATATGGCTCTGAAGCACTTTTTAATCGATTTCAAACGCTTCCGAACCGCTTCATGGACTTGTAGACTCATAGCCTATGACTCTTTCTCGATCGACATGATCATACTATGAAAATTTTGGGAAGATGGGTTCGGTAGGCACTTAACATCAGTATGCTGATTCAGCTAACCTGATCAATTTACTGAATAAATATCTAACCGAACTGTTTGCATTTGCAGCTATTGTTTTGGTTTAGTATTTTTATGTCATTTGTAACATTGAAATAAGCACTTATCGATAAACTATCGAGTAGCAATCAATTTACATCGATAAACCAATTTCGCTACCTGCGGCAATGCCAACTGTTGAAACTTATGAAGCAAGTTGCCAAAACCGAAGGGATTTCACAAAATATGATTTTGTTAAATAAAAATAAAGTTTGGCTATCATAAACGAGTTCAAACATTTTTACATCGTTAATAATTTGAGACTTGACGGAAATCCCAGGAAACCCCTTCGGTAGGGGATTGATTTGGAAAGTTTTTATATGGGTTTACGATGGGCTCAACGGGATTAAAGATTCGCTTTAGCTTCAGAAGAAATTCATAATTATGTAACTGAAGTTTTGGTTTCCTTTCAATAAATTCAAATTCAATTCAAAAAAAAACTCTTTAAATTTGACAAGTTCGAAGTCACTAGTCATAGTTTACCGTCACTTCATAAGCAAAGTGATTGTGAATTATTTCGAAACTGTAAAGATCAGTCCTGTGTGGAAGGATAGATTCTATATTTAGTTACTGTTTCTGGAGGCCTCCCGGTCCTCTCATCACAGACTTTGTTGCTGTCACATGTCCACACAACTTGCAGGTCCTTTTTTATTTAAAATGTCCGCAAAATAAGCAAAGCATGTTTTATTTTGTATATATTAAAAATTTATAATTATATTACACAATGCGAAAAAATTCAAATTTTGTTAAAGACTATAAACGGAACCTAGAATCATCAGGTACCAACACTTTATATCCAGTCTTTCTAGATTACCGCGAGTTCGCGTTTAATCTGTTGGCTGGTTGAAAAAATATAAGAGAAATTCTCCGCCGAACGGAACAGACGTATAAAACAATTGTCCCTAAAGATGGTTCCCGAGGAGCTACCGAAATATTTTGGATAAGACTTGAATGACACTTTCTTTTTTTACCGCATAACGAGTTAGAATAAATGGGCTGCTCCCCACGCCGTATCAACCAAGAACCCTATGCCCTTTTTTGGTGGGGGTATGGTGTTGACGGTAGCATATTTAATCAATTCCTATTATTAAGAATGGGTGCGTAGGGAAGACAACTTATTTTTATATTATTTTTTATACCTTTTATTATTCTATGTTTTACTAGATGTTAAAGAAGAACCATTGGTAACTGGCTTTTTAAGGACAATATATATGTTTTTTTAGAAATAGTAAATTATAAAAAAAGAATTTATATATAAAATAAAAAGATTAAATGCAGAAGCATTTATTAAATTTATGTCGCTAGATCAGTTATCAAAGATTTTATTTTTTGGGGGTATGGTTACGGGGAGCATTAATAAAAAATTTTATTTTTATATTTTTAAAAATAATTTTTTTTACCAAGAAATTGTTGTTTTTTTAAATATATTATTTTATTAATATTTTTAATTATTAAAATATTTATTTTAATTATTAAATTTTTGACCTCAAACCAGCAATTAAATTCTGGAATTCTCCAAGGATAAATAATAATTATTTTTACGTCCTATCATGAGCATAGGAAATTCGGAACAGGAACCGTTAACTAGAAATAACGTTTCACTCCTGTAACCGCAACGACAATTAAATATCATCTTTTTCTCTCTCTCTCTCTTTACATCCCTCTCTACCTCCTTCCCTCTCTCCCTCTTTCCCTCTCTCCCTCTCTCCCTCTCTCTCTCTCTTTTATTTTTATGATAATTATTTTTTGCTTGGAACTTCGGAACACTACCGATCTATATCGTTTTTTATTGGTATTTCGGCAAATTTTTACTTTTGTAGACTTTTATTTTATTCGGGCGGGAGGGGCGGCTCGTACGTCTTCAACTTGCAATCATAAAAACGACCTTTACTTGATGCCTGATTTTCTTCCAAGTTTTAGAGCATACTTTTAAGCACCCATCGATTGTCCCATTCGTAAACGTATCTGCTGGCGGAAGACATTCTGTGAACTCCTTGCTCCTCATTCCGGCCTTGGGCGTAGATACGCATATTTTCCTCGGAACGTTACTGCGTGATTGAATAGAAATGGATAGAGAAATGCCCTTTTTGAAATCAAATAATGCTTTTCTTTGCTTGGACCCTTGGTAAAATACGTAAATGCGCTATCTCAGCATTTAAAAAATTCCTTTGCGGGGTTTAAATTATTTTATCGATCTTTTTACATGCGAAATATTTTTGGTTTTAATTTCGTCGTTTGTTTCTCAATCACCGCTTAGATGTTGTATGCAGTTGAATTTCTGCAATCAGCGTAAGTGGACACTCAAAAAAGTAATAACCTTCTACATATTAAATTCCTTTTAGAATTCGATTTCAAAAAGTGTTGGTTCGAGTTCTTGAAAAGTGGGCATGCCTATTCTCTGGGGTAATAAATTTTGTAATGAATTTTCGCTTAGAAGCAGCACCACGTAAGAATCAGCCATATTAGAGTGACGTTAAAATGTGAATTTAAATAATTGAAAGTATAATAATAATATATAGACAGGAGCATACTCTGGAACTATTGGAATGCCCATTTAGAGCTTACAGGTAAATTACTGGTATACCAATGCGAATATGAAGGCTAAATAATTTTACTTTTTGAGAAAAAATGAGAAGAAAAAAACTCCCTTTCGCATATTTTAAAGTTTAATTTTGATATTGTTCCGATTGGAAACAGAAAATATAAAATGTGAAAATATATTAGATTATTTCAATTTTTTATTTATAATAATATTTTTTTTTTTTTAGGGAATTAAAAAATTCATGTGTTTCATTGAATTTTAAAATAATATCCAGTGAACTTTAGATCTTCAGCAATGCAGTGAGAGTGAAAATAATTTTCAAAATGTGCTCAATTTTCGAAAATACGAAACAAACTTACACATGAAAAAATAAGTATATTTAGTTTATAAAAAGGATGGATGGAAAAAGGAAAGTAATGATGGGTTTGATTGTAATATATTTATATGGTGATTTTGAATTTATTATATATATTACGATAAGGGTAATTTAACAAGTATAAATAAAATCCAAAAGGAATAGAAAAATTAATTATATATTGATGAGACCACGATGGATACCAATATAGGGTCGGAAATATTTTTTCATTTTTTGAAAATAATATTATTCTTGGTGAGATAAAAAATGATTATCGAAGTGAGAACATTGTACTACAGGGTGATCCATTAAAAAATTCGTATTTTTCAAAGGTTGCACGATATTATTGGAAAGGTTGGTTCATGTCATTTATTTATGAAAAACAATTTCGGTCAAATGACCACCACGGCTGACTTGGCAATGTTTTCGGTCAAGCTCACCGGATGATCCACAATTTAGGTTTGTACACGGGTTGGCTTTATCACATTCCAGTTTCACGAGCTCGCTTCACTTATTGATCCACAAATAGAGTTTTTTTTGTTAAAAGTTTTTACTAAATATTAGATCGTTTACCGAATGACATTTGACTTTTTTATAGTCAAATAATGAATAGTTCAAATTCCAAACACTAAATGGTCCACCCTGTACAAATGATAAAGTCCAATGTTCTAGGATTTTCCCTCACGAACTCGCCTCTATAAAGCAACAGTCTTACCATCTGCACCACCGGGGCTTTTGCATGCTGAGAACTTAGCGAACTAGGCCATCAGGCGTATGGTTTGTGGCGGCCAACGTCAAGACGTCATGTCCTTAGTGTTCAATCCCAAATAAGGCAAAGTTACAGGTAAAAATTTTTAAAAGTTTTTCAGCTAGAAGAATTTAGTGAGGTTGACAACAAAGATCTTTTAACATTAATAACACCACCTAAGACACCCCCGTATATATGAGGGCATTCACCATCTGGATATTAGCACTTCTTCAATTTAAGGGTGCGTACACTCCAGGTGGATATGGAAACAAACCTGTGCTCGACTCCGGAACTAGTCTTTCTGGACCCACATTCAATTTTCAGTGCTAAGATCTTGTATCAAGTCATCGATACACCAATACTACTTGGTTTCAGTGTCACGTATGTGTGACGGATACATCGAGTACACCGACGACCTTTCTCTTAACTTTTCCGCTTCATGGGCAAATAAAGCATTACTCTATGTGGTGGACTCGTCGCTCAGGTTAGCCAGCAGCTTTGCAGGTGCAACGCTCTGACGGTTCGCCAAGTTAAACCGTTCAGTAACTTGGTATTACACGACTGAACAACACGTCCAAATCATAAAATTTTTAAAAAGTTTAAATTTCGACCAAAATGACAATGTTTTTTTTAGATGAATGGCTATTCCAGTAACAAACAGTTACTACAAAAACGTAAAACATTTTAGGGTATTCTTAACTCTCGCAAAGATTACGTGGATTTGACAATTTCTGAAATCCCAAGAATTCTCAAGTCATGTTTCCAGGCATTGTCGATATAACAAGGGGGCAAACTGAAGTAGTACCAAAACTAACAAAGTCAAATTTCTTCTCAATCCAAAAATCAACAAATATATCCATGCGCACACATGTTAATGGTGTCACCCCACCCAGTCATCATTTGCTTCCACCATCTTCATTAAAGTCGTGTCTTTTCTTTTCTTTTCTTTTTTTGGGTAAGTGTATGAAATTTATAAAAGAAATTTATTGACAAACTATGCATTATTAAAAAATTATATGTACATGCGGTGCGTGGCTCGATTGAGATTTGGCTTCACATAAAAATTCATTATGCGAGTCGGAGAGGCGGTGAAATTAAGCATGCATAGATATGAGTACGGATGGGTATGGGTAAGTATGATCAATGATGGTCAACGAACTGGCCGGGAACCGTGAAAGTTATACGCACGATTCTGACCCAAAAACAAAAACCCAAACGAGAAATGATAATTGTCGAGTCGTTTCTATGCCACCTATAAAGGACACACAATGTGTCATGTGATATGCGCCTTGTAAAGCTTCTCCGTGTGCCGAAGGAAGGAAACAGTCGGGCCAAGTCCAATCAAGCATTACAACAACGCCACGTTTCCGACTTCCGATGCTGGTCTCATGTTACGGCTGCATTTGCCTGAAATGTGAGCAATGTGTCAGAAGGGGGGGTCGCCCCCCACCAACGATCGACAACGAAATTTAACTGCCGCCTTCCACTTGATTAAACACTTTTATCCAAAGCAGCCACGATGACGACGTCGCGACGACCCTCCTCGGTCACTGGCGATTCTGTGAAATGTGCCAAGGGTTGAAACTGGACGGGTAATTTGATGCCAGGCAATGATCCGTTGACGCTTGATCTTCGCTTTTGGCCAAGCTGCAATGTATTTGGGAGCAACGGTTACCGCAGTGACAGGTGCAAGGATGATGCAAGGATGCACCTTGTCTGCAACTGCAGGGGTTGCTCCTGCTCCTGCTGCTGCTGCTGCTGCTGTGCGCTCGAGTGTAAGGCTGCGAAACGTGTGTCGGACGTTTAAAAGAACACAGAAACAGGTACAGGGTCAAAGACAGAGGGGTTGAGGCCAGCGTTCATTCAACTGCTGGTCAGGACACACAGATGCACACACAGACTGTTACTTGTTATGGCTAGGCCAGGATCAATGCTCCCTGCTTAACAGTTTATTGAACTAGCAAATTATGTGGCAACTTGAAGATGCAAAGAGTACATTGGAGTTTTCATTTTTTAGTACACTTTATCTTTAATCAAATATTTCGTACTTATATTCTGCAATTCCGTACTTGATAGTCTTCTTGTAAAAAATGTATAAAATGAAGTTCTATCAACAAGTACGGTTTCAGACGTATTTCAGCACAAAATACTTAAGTCTAGTACTCACAAATTTAAGGGTAAAAAGCCTCTACCCAAAGATAATTTCGACAAAAATTAACTTTGACGGAAGAATATTTTTGAGCGACTTTAGAAAAGTGGGTAAGAGCTAGGCCCAGTATCTTTAGCTAAAAAAGAAGATTATGTTGAAAACAGTCTGAATACTGACCCAGAACCGATCCTAGTGTTTTTTGAGATTCGTGAACCTAACTCTTAAAACTATTAACCTACCGTATCCCTATCTCTGGTTTTTGGAAAAAGTTTAAGTAAATTACCCCAAATCAACTTTTGCCAAAAACTAACCCAAATTAATACATAATGTTCATTCAGAATGGATCATTTCAAACTTTTTTTTTAAGTATCCACGCTAAGAATGAAAAATTTTTTTGACAACCCAACTCTGACGGCGCTGCTGTCAGCTGCCGTTTCTAATACCATATCTCCTCCATATATTGTTCACTTCCGAGGATCAAAGATGGCGACTAGTGGAAAAATTTGTGTGTGAAATTAAACAGAGGCACCGCAAAGCCCTCAGCTTGAAGCACCACAAAACGCTCAACCGAGAAACCACAAAACCCAAACCCTCATTGTTTGCTCTTCGTGGATCAAACTGCAACCCTGAGGTCCGTTTACCATCGTACTCTAGTAGACTTCTTTTGATTAACCTTCCCTCCCTTATTAACCGTAGAGTTATGCTTAGAGTAATATTTATACATGGACTTTTTAATGGTGAAATCGACTCATCTGATCTCAACGTTCCTATTAGACCGACGCCTAATTTTATTCCCCTATCACCACACCAGTGACTACCAACTATGCCTTGCATGATACGTTTCGTGTCCTCTGTGCCGATTACAATAAACTTTACCAAAGAATCAACTCTGAAACTTCTCTTCCTGCTTTAAAAACTACTATTATAATTTATTTAACCCGTAGTTAACACTACATTACATCTTTTCTTTGCGATTTCGTGTCACACGTTAGTGGCTGCGCCTCTCGGTCGGTTGGGCGGGAGGTGAGCTGCTTTTTTGCTTGGGGTTCGCGAGTAACAAGCCTCGGCTTGGTGTTGCATGGGCCACTTGAACGTACTGCGCATTGTACGTCATCGTCCATATAAAACCGAGGCACTGCAAAACCCTCAAGCGAGGCGCCACAAAGTCCACAACCGAGGCACTACAAGACCCTCAACCGAGGCACCGCAATGTACTCATCGAGTAAATAAAGCCCCACCGAAGCACCAGCAAAGCCCCAGAGAAGCACCACAAAACCCTCAACGACAAAGCACTGCAAAACCCCCAACTGAGGCACCGCAAAGCCCTCATCCGAGGTACCATAAAGCCTTCAACCGAAGCACCGCAAAGGCCTCATCAGAGGTACCACATAACCGAGACACCGCAAAGCCCTAAACCGAGACACCGCAAAGCCCTCAACATGAGGCACCACAAAGCCCTCATCAGGAGCACCGCAAAGCCCTTATCATGAAGCACCGCAAAGCCCTCAACCGAGGCCACTGAAAACCCTCAACGCAAGGCAACGTCAGCCACCCTCTGAACGCATACACTCTCAACTATGCTCGACCTGAGACCACCAGCCATATTGGCGGATTTCTATTCGCTATAAATTGCCGCATAATTCTTGACGATATCACTGATGAGAGCAACCCACCTCCGACGGTGCTGCTTTCAGCTGTATTTAGTTTTCTGCTGAGGCTCAAAGATGGTGGCTAGCGGCATGTTCAAATATTATACATAGACGACTTTTAATAATCTCTCCATAGCTATATATTTCCTTCAAGTGGCTCCTTTTGTTGGCCCCAATTGTGTGATCAATGTGACTCTGTAGGGGTCGCCATTGACAGTATTGACGTTTCCAGAATCATCTTCAAAGAAAAAATTGGCCAATCATGCCAACACTCTACAAACCCCAATCAAACAGTAACTCTTGGAGGATTCATCCATTTCTCTATGATTACGTGTGCCTGTTCTGTAGTTCTGCTTGCTTACATCCCACACTGGTGAACTGATATAAAAATCAGACTCCACAAACTCCTCAGACTGGTGCTACAGAAGGCCATCAAAATCATTTTAGTAATTTCGGTAAAAAATGTATAATGGTAATGATATTCCTATAAAATATGTGGATCAAGCTAATAATCTTGATTTTACATGTTAACAACATTTTTTTTTGTTTATCTCGAGAGCCACTGGACGGACTTACTGCTACACAAGTGTTTTTGCCGGTAAATGTTAGGATGCTTATTGCAAAATCTTACTTAATACCTTCTCTTTTTATGGTGTGGAAGTTTTCGGCCATTGTGACTCTCGAGATATGCACACGTTGGTTGTTGCCTTTAATTCAATTGCCCGCTATGTTTTTAATGTCGGACGTTGGAACAGCATATCCCATTTATCCCACAATATCTTTAACGTTAGCCTTAAGGCTTGGATTGATCTTAGGACTCTATCATTTCTTCACAAAATTATAATTACACAGGAACCTTCATACCTGTTTCAAAAATTAAGACCTGCTTTCTCACAAAGAACTCACAACTACATATGCCCGAGAGTTAGAATGTTAATCTCTGAGAGGCAGTTCTTTATTAATGCAATTCGTCTGTGGAATGACCTGCCCTATAATGTCAAAACTATTAGAAGCATCCCGCAGTTTCAAGCTCAGCTTAAAAACATTTACAGAATACAGAATAAAGTCTTTTAGTAAAAATTAAAATTACATAAAAATACACACACATAATTATATTATTATATTTATTTATTTATTGTGAAAACCTGTCATAATTTGTAATAATGATAACTTTCCTATGTTTTTTTCCCCTATATTCTGTGTAATAGTATACTGTTATTTTTGGTTCTGGAAATCAAAAATTATTATTATTCAATATATAATTTAATATAAGAATTTTTGTTTTGTTAAGAAAAATAGTTATGAAATCCGCCCATCTTACAAACGCTACTAATCTTTCAGGAAGATACTGTTCTGCCTAAAGTTGAATTAAGTTTTTCAATTAAAACACCAAAAAAAAATTGGGAAGATTGTGGGGGTAGGGGAAATGGTATCCTGGAATTGGATACAAATATAAACTAAGGTTTATTGAGGTGGGAAACTAAAGGAGATTGTTCAAAAATGGATTACAAGTCATCCCCTTCTTTAATTCGTCATGTCTATAAGTGGTGTCCCTTGTAGACGGTCCAACGGCAAAACTTAATTTAACCGAAAGTTGAATAATAGGGGAGAGTCTCCGGTTGTGGACATACTTGCGTTTTTCACTAATAACTTTTTTCCAAGTCAACATTATGCGGTGATATGAACATCATTGTAAAGCTAGAGACTCTAGCTAACTTTCCTCTGAAGTAACCTATTGTTTTAGACAAATGGAAAAAAATTTGCAGCCATGTATATGAAGTGATGATTTTTGGCCAAAATTTTTTTTGTACCCGGTTGTGGACACCCTTGTAAAATCGCTAGAAATTTAAAAATATGAAGTAAAATGACCAAGAATTGATGAACGTTTATTTATTTAAGAAGCCTTCAGTGGCAAAAAGAACAAAAAAATAATGGCCTTAGAAAAAACAACAAAACGTTTTTTGGCACCCGTCAGGGGTCTTCTTCTGGTGCGCACAGAATCACGCTTGGCTGCGCGCTCAGCTGATTTTTTTGCCTTCTCGCGCAAAACCTCGACGCTTTCCGGAGAAGTTAGCACAGTGGTTTGCATTGGCTTGCGACCGCGATTCGATGGCTTTTTCGGAGAAGTTCCTTGCACCGGCCCAATTTCATCCAACAGTGATAAGCGGCTAGCCGAAGACGCTCGTGAAGTGGATGGTTCGGGGGAGGTTAACACCTCTTCTTCTCGCCCAATATTGGGATCGGCGGAAACGATGATACGACGCTGATTGTCTTCATCAAGATCAGCTTCTGTGGCGACTTCTACTGCAAACCGAATCAACAACGGACGAAACATCTGCAAAATTTGCTCTGACTTTCTCCAAATACCGGATCAAAGTGGTTCGAGGAAGCCCATATTCCTTGGCTGTAGCTTTGACGGCCTTCTTATCGATGAGGCATTGCTTAATGGCATCGACCAGCCCATTAAAATTGATTTTTGTTGAATCGGACGATTTTTTTGGTGTTGACATGGCTAAAAATGCACAAAAATTCACAAAAATGCTGTTAAAATATGTTACACTAACATAAACAACGATATTTGACAGTTTTATGGCCAAACACACGCTTTAAACACAAAAAACGAGGGTGTCCACAACCGGTGCAAAAGTGTGTCCATTCTTGGAAATGGTAGCCATTTTTATTTTGTTCAGCAAATTTACACGACACAAACATTTCACTGAAACTTGATATCACATCACAAAGTACACTTAATGCACTAAATCACAAAGTATAATACTCACCTCTTTTCAATGTTTTGCTTCGATTTAACGCAATGCGGAAATTGAAAAAAAATAGAAACTCGGAAAAATTTTCACGATTTTTTTTATTTGCTCACAGCAAGAAACCAAATGCGTGTTTACACTTCGGTATTGGCTCAGATTATGTGTACTGTCAAACTACAAGTTTGACATTACTCAGTTTGGCGGCATCTGTTACCTGTCAAAAAAAGACTGGGGTGTCCACAACTGGGGTGTCCACAACCGGAGCGTGTCCACAACCGGTGACTTTAGAACCGCCTCAATCCGCGGTTTTTTGGCTGTCGAGTACCTAAGGTTACAAAGTAGCCCTTTTACATCATAAAAAACGATTTTAATAAAAATCTAGCGTGCGCTTTTAAAAATATTTAAGAATGAAGGTTTAACTCCTTCTGGAGATACCTTAACCAATTATACAATAGAAGTGAATTTTTTATTTTGCGTTCCCAATAACCCTGTTCACACCATTTTAGAGAATTTCATTTTAAACCATTAAAAAACAAAGGTAAAATTGTTGTCATTGTGTGTTGCAAGTAAAAAAGTACCTATTAAACGCGAACCAAGGCTTCATTTGAAACACTGGGTAAAAGGTGATGCTTCCAGAGGTCCCTTTTTGTCATAATTTAAGAGTCTTATGCCGGGATTTTAAAAAAAGGTGGTTGTTAAAAAAAACAGATTTTTTTGTATACTCTTGGAGAGGGTATATTAAAATTGTCCGGATGTTTGTAACGCATAGAAGGAAACATCTCCGACCACATAAAGTATATATATTCTTGATCAGCATGACGAGCTGAGTTGATATAGCCATGTCCGTCTGTCCGTCCGTCTGTCCTGTCCGTCTGTTTCTATGCTATCTCCTCCGTCAGTTTTAAAGCTATCTCAACCAAACTTTGCACGAAGTCTTTTGGTATAAATACGCTGCACATTTGTCGGAACCGGCCGGATCGGATGACTATAGCATATAGCTGCCATAGGAACGATCGGTTGAAAAAGTAGTTTTAGTGAGAAAAACTTTTTTGTTTTCAATGCTATCGCTCCCAACCCCCGTATTTATAAGTTTTTTATGATTTCACATAATTTCACTGAGATTTATCAAAATCGGACAACTATATATAGCACACACTTCATCTCCCTTATTCCACCGAGATTTATCAAAATCGGACAACTATATAGTATAGCTGCCATACAAAAGATAGATCTGAAAAAAGTCTTAGTAAGAAAATTTTTTTGTTTTCAATGCTATCGCTCCCACTTTGTACAGATCTATATTATATACTACCACACAATTTTGTCAAGTTTGATTTAAATCGGATGACTATAGCATATAGCTGCCATAGGAACGATCGGTCCAAAATGTAGTTCTAGTGAGAAAAACTTTTTTGATGAATATATCGTATAGCCATATATCAAACTGGCAGCATATATCATGCTCCAAGGGTATATAAACTTCGGTACAGCCGAAGTTAGCTTCCCTCTATTTTTTTTAATTTGATGCTGTATTGTGAAATAAAATTTTACAAATTTATTTTTCAAAGTATTTTCCATAGCAAGCCACTTCTTTTCCACTGTTTTTCTGGCAATTTTCGGATACCATCTCAAAAAAAACGAAACGTCTTTAGTTGCGATCCACAAATCGATCCAATTTCGGAGTTCTTCCATCTTCATCCCCAAGAGTATGCGTCATCGATGAAAAGAAATAGTAGTCTGAACACGGCGGGTGGGGTAGGTCCTCCCATTTCAGCGTTTACCAGGTATGTTTTGTCCGGCTGCGCAATATGTGGACGAGCGTTGTAGTGTTGTAAAATAACCTATCTTATGGCAATTTTTTCTACAATGCTCGAATCAAACGCATCAATTGAGTTCGGTGAAGTTGCCCTGTGATGGTTTTACCCGGGTGTAAAAGTTCATAGGGACCAATTGGTCCTACCAAATACAGAGCATGACATTGCCACCGTAAATATTTAGCTTTGGCGTTGATTTTGGCATATGGCAGGTTGGCTCGTATGAGCATGTTCCGAGTAAGCTTTTTGCAGCATTCTTTGTGAGATAAGTAAACTTTTCCGTACAACCAAACAACCAAAAACTAGGTTGTTTACACCTAAGCGAAACGACACATGCTGAAAAATAAAGCCTAATGACAAGTGTTCGAAATGAAGTTGGTAGAAACATTGTCTGTCTCTTAAAACTTTTTTGTACTTTTAATATTTTGCTTTTAGCTTCACAACCCCATTTGTATTCATATCGACCGAACTCTTTATTCGATTCTTATCACAATTTTTGCCAATTCCGATCAATCGAATGCGGAAACAAGAACAGGCCTAAACTTCTGAAGAAACGCGGCTTGGCTTATTAGTCACAATCAGAGCCGGTTTGCATCCCTCTCTAAAAGTCGTAACGGTAATGGTACTTTTAAATTTTCAGCGCTTTTATTTAATACTAAATAATAATTTCCAGTTTGGTTTCTAAATCATCTTCTGTCTTAATCTGAACCTAACTGAGGTAAACCCCATCTGGTGAACCCATCTGGTAAATAGGGGAGCGGTAACTCATATCGATTACCTGGCAGCCCAAAAAAAAAAAACAACAACATTGGTAACAAGGTGTGTTAACGTGGTCGCATCATCATCATCATCGTCACCGTCGTCAATCGTCGTTGTGTCAACAAATTAATCAGTTCAAATACAAGATACAGATACAGCAGAAACGTATTTCTGTTTTTTTTTTTTAGTTTCGGTTACATTTGAATATGCAGCCGGCCGAAGAGCAAGCAACCAACCACCATCCCAGCCAACACTTCTAGCTCCCACACCTCCACACTTCCTCAATGGCAATACGCCAAACTATCATCGGGTGCTTGGTTAGGGTAGGGTTCGGGTTTGGGTTAGGGATTTTTTGCGCAGCGTCGCTTGTCACATACTAAGTAAATATTTTAGTTGGCTTTTCGTGCTGATAAAAAAAAAAAACGCAGAGGGAAAACATTGAAATCGAAATCGAAGCGAGAAGACAAGGCGCACGCAGATGCATTTGCGTGCGCATATCGCATGGCGGGGGAGTAGATACAGATAGTAGTCATGGCTATGACCGGATCTTGTCGTATGCAATCAGTTTATTGAAGGGTAGTTTACGATCCCGAATCCCTTGCAACCGTATTGGGAAACTCAAATGTTGAACGGGGGCGCAAACCTAAGTAAACTAAGAGGAAGGAGCACAACTTGGAATAACTTTCTTGGAACAAATCAAAATACATTTAAAAGTTTTCAATTTGATTATTTTAATTAGTGAGATTAGCTGGGTTTTAGGCCTTTTTTTTAAAGGGTTTTTTTTTTTTTAATTATTTGATTTTTCCACATATGTTTTTTTTTGTGTACTAGATATATATACGATACGATAAATAAGACAGAAAAGATGGTCACACTGTATATAAGAGGAGAAGACGTTAGTAGTAAACAAACGTGATAAAACATACAAGACGGAGAAACGGATAAAAACAACCCATATTGATAATGTAAATAGTAACCGTGTGTATATAGAATCCCGTGTTGGTGAACAAGCTTCAGCAAAAATGGTCTACAAGAAGAATGCGAAAGAATTGGGACAAGACAAGGTGGGACGACCACCTCTAAGATGGGACGACCAGGTGCGGAAAGACATTTCCAAGCTTGGTGTGAAAAACTGGTGCCAGCTCGCACGAAGCAGAAGCGACTGGCGAACATTAGTTGCAGCGGCCGAAACCGTCAAACGGCTGTGATGGCCAATCAATAAGAAGAAGAAGAAGAACCAGGTTCTACCGTATAAGAATATATATAAACAGGAAGTTCAATACAAAGCAATTAAACGTAAAGCGACTGAAATGCTGCTGAGCTAATGCTGCCTTATTTTAAATTTGTATCTCTTCTCTTTGCCCAATTCTATAATCCCTGGTGATAAGTAACTCCCCATACTTCCATATACATAACGTGTCTCTTTTTATATGTGTCACCTTACTGCACTCCTCCCATTTCCATTCCCATTCATATATCCCATTCCACCTGGGTTGGCATGTCTTAACTAATGCAATAACAAAATCAAATCAAACATCAGTAATGGGACAAAGTCGAAATGGAATATACAAATACTTGCAGACGTGTACACGTACACCAGTGTATTATCAAGAAAAGAGATAACGGATAACGGGTTGAGCAAACGATTCTCGCTCTCAAAGAAAACCACACATAAAAATAGCTCCGTAGAGAACACTGGAAATACTTAATTCACCTGGCCCCGGTATCAGGCGTTGGCTTAAATCTCAAGAGTGTGCACACGAAAATGTACAATCCCCCCCATCCCTCCCCCTGGTTGGTTGGCATTTCCGTGGTTTCGATTCCATGTTATCGCACTGGCAAATCATCGATCATCTCAAATTCACGATCCATCATCATTAGGCAACGCTTTTGGTGTTTGGGGGTTCCGTAGATAAGACCGCTTGAAGTTGCTACAATTTGCCGCCCCCGCGAGGTCAAATAAAGAAATGCAGATTCAGATCACAGCTGACGATGATCTATTGGACTTGCTATCTACCTCTATACATAGCTGGCCTCCGTCTGGACTTTCCGTCTTCTTTGGGGTGCTTCGTTTGGGTTTATCTTTATGATGGGGGCCTACGCTTCCTCTACTTCTTCTTCTGCTGCTTCTGCAGCTGATTTTGTTAGTTGGAAAACCATGTCACGTGCTCGATCAAACATACATAGAGACTCGTACATACGTACATATATGGACGCTGTGCTATAAACGATTTCCAATGCACTTCTCTTTTCGACGATTATCTATCTTCATGGCAGAGTTTCGGGGCGTTGGCAGCTGTGTGTTGTAAGAGGCCCTGCCTGATAATAATATAAACGACTCATAAACCTATCGATCTATGGCCCTACTCAGATAACAGAACGTTTCAGTTTAGCGAGATAGGCCAAGAATTCCCGTTTCAAGAATAATAATGGGTAACAAAAAGGGTATCATAAAGTTGTGCAACAGTGGGGAGAAGAGAGTATATCTGTCAATATAAGGCAGTAGTTTTTGTTGCGCCCTTTGGCTAGATTTTGGTGTCCATTGCTGAAATATAGAGTTTCATGCTTAAAACAAGAATTTTCTATATCAAAAGTAAGCCAAGAATGCAAATTCTTAAACCTAGAGCCAATTTTTCTATCTCTCTTCCAAATTTTAAATTTGTGAATGTTTAACTTTTCAACTTCAAGCTGAGTGTCTACGTTCAGTAACTTCTTCTTCCTGTTTTAGCCTGTTTGAAAAATTAATCACGAGCTAAGCTCGATTTTAGTACAAAATTCTTAACACTTTCAGAGCGAATAAATTTATTTTAATTATTTCAATTTATTCGTTCTACTTTTCTTCTGCGTAAAGAACTTATATCTATGTATGTATGTATGTAAAAAATCGAAAAAAAATCCGACAAAAAACACGGAACAGGATTATAAAGCTTCAGAGGTATCTGCACCTTTTTACCGAAAACGCACTATGGCCAGTTCCGTTACTCCAAATGCTGACCTGTGCCCCCCAAATGCGTCCACAGAATTAAAACTAGATAAGAAGAAGCTTACTTATTTCGTGTTTTTTGTCGAATCTCTGTACCCAAGAATCTGGGGTATTTTGCAGTCGATCCACTCTATTAGTTTATATTTTCCTTGAGTAGAAAAAAACAATTCCCTCAAATACCCCTCCAAAAGCTCTGTTGTCTCTGGGTTTTAGCCAGAAAGACGCTGTAAGCGATTTTTAAGCCCATACCGAAACGGCGCGTGATAAAGAACACTACTGACATGGCATCATCAGTGATCAACAGCGATCACCGCGCTGATTCAGGCATGAGTCAAACCCCCCTTCCAAATGGTTGCTAGTTGCCAGCTTAGAGAGCGTTTCAACGTGTGACGATGCTCGACAAGAGACCACATTTTGTTAGACAAATCGTTTCCACTTAACTTATTATATTGGTAATTGTCCATCAACCTCTTCCAGCACTTGGCTCCTTGAAAACGAATCAATACCAACTCACGCATAATTTATGACCAAAACGGTAGGTGGACAAACAACGTATCCAACGTATTGTCAGACTATTGATCCACCATTCACATCCCACCTGACCACCACCTAAAGAAGAGCAGCAGCAGAAGGCAACACTGTGGGATAACATCGCTAAACGGGTTGAGGGTTGGTTGGGTGCAAAGGGATGGGGAGGGGGAGGGGGCCTTGCTTGGGGCAGATACACAGATACAGATACACAATTGTGTGTTGTTGCCTGGTTACCAAAAAAAATGAAACCATGAGAATTTGTACATAACAAACCAAAACCGTTGGATTCCAGTTCGACTTCGGGTTCGGGTTGGTTAGGCATAGGGGTGGCTGTGACCCTGTGGGGTGCGGGTGAGCAGCGCGGATGTTGCCATGATGTTGTCATTGGCCAGACCATGGTTGGCGTTTACCTCCGCGCCCGCATGATTTCATCACCTTATGTAACCATAACCTGCTGTTTGGATGGATGCAGAAAGACCAACCAAATCAATAAAATGTGTATCTGTATCTGGGGCTGCTACTGTTGCTGCTGCTGCTGCTGCTGCCGAATGTATCTGCAGCTGTTCTCTGTGTGGTGTCGGGTCGGTCGATGTCGCTGACTAAATGCGGGCGCGTGCGTTGGCCGTCTGTGCCGGCAGAGAGAGCACAGGTACAAAGATACAGTACAATATGTCTGTATGTAGGTGCATGGGGGGGTCACAGTGGGTATAGGCTAACAGATGACCATTGGCTGAGCTTTAACAGTAACAGTACGCAAATGTGTATAAATTGTAATATTTGAAGAAATCGTCTATCATTCTGTATATTCGTGATCAGCATCAACAACCTTTGTCACTTTGGTCTTGGAGAAAAAGGTTACGATTAACTTTAGCACAATTTTACTCAGAACGTTTTTTTATACGGTCACTCTGTCTTTTGTTTTCCCTCTGGCGCCTCTAAAAGAACGTCATTAATCTGGGGCACAGAAAACGTTATAAGGTGGCAAGCCAGAATTGGTCTATTAATTCAATATCAAAATCAAGACATTTCGTACATCAAACAAGAACTTTCTTTGTCCAAAAACACTTGATTTAGGTACATATTTCTCGCTTCAATTGCGTGCCTAACAACGTTTCGGGATTGTCAGCTCAATCTAATTATCTCTTGGTCTAAATTAAGCCTCGGATCAAGAACTTTGATGTTTAAATGAGAACCATAAATCCTAAATTTTAGAGCTACGAAACGGTTTTGACCTGAAACATATTCTATTGTTCTCCTAGACTAGTACCGTTTTATGCTCAAGGTGATCAAGAAGTACAAGAAGAAAAGAAAGTACACTCTCACTTTTCGACTAAGAACGATTTGCACTCAAAGTAAGAACATCCAAAACCGTATTGTTCTCACAAAAGATTAGAACGAAACGGAAAAAACTGAAAAGCGTTGTTTTTTTAAACGAATTGTGGTGCTTTATTTGGAAAGCTCTAATTTATCCGTATTACGGTACTTTAAGGCAGCGATGGTCACTGGATCCCCCCACGGGGGCAAAGAAATTTCGCTAATTACACATATACGAGCCGAACCCATGCCGAAGTTGAGGAGAAGAGAGCAAAAAGTTTTTCAGTCGCTGGCAAGCCTTTGATGCAGACAGGTACACTCTCACTTTTTGGCCTCGCTCTCAGTACAGTAACTAGTAAAGGGTGTTTTTTTGGCAACTTTCTTTTTGTCAACACAGTTTTTGGGAATTCAGCTGTTTTCATGACACATATTACTGTCAAACATGTTCAGTTTTTCTATAATTTAACCATGAATCGACTTACAAACGAACAATGCTTGCTCATTATTGAATTTTAAGCTCTATTATCGATTCGGCGCCGTTCGCAGCATTGCAAGAACTGCCAATGCATCCCAAAAAATTCACTTTTTGGTGTGGATTAAGGGCCGGTGGCATGATTGGACCAAACTTTTTGAAAGATGACGAAGGCAGGAACGTTACTGTGAATGGAGAGCGCCTTGTTTAACCCAAAATGGAAGAGCTGGATTTGGTTGACATGTGATTTCAACAAGACGGTGCCACATGCCACGCAGCACGCGAAAAAATGACCCAATTGCAAGGGACTAAACACAATGGCCCAATCGAGTTCGGTGAACAGTTTATTTTATGTTTTGGGGCCGGTCAATTGGACGCGATTTAACGTTTTTCAACCATTTTTTGTGCGCCCATGTTAAGGCTCAAGGCTGTAGCGACAAGCCAATATTGAAGAATTTATTCGTAACATACCGGCCGATATGTTGGAGAGAGTATGCCCAAATTGGACCCAAAGTATGAACCACTTGAGGCGCAGCCGCGGTCAACATTTACATGAAATCATCTTTAAACATTAAATTATATAGATCGTTCTGTCGACTCAAATGAAGATTTCAAAAATTTTCTGAATTTTCTGTATTTTATTTAATAAAATCCGAAAGCTACTAAAAAATCATCCTTCATTTCAGAGGTCCGAAATAACTCTCAACACATATTTTCAAAGTGTTTCTCACTGAGAGAAACACAAAAATCATAAACAATTTCGGTTTCTTACTGAGTTTAATTTTTATTTGTGTTTTCTGTTAACAGAAAATTGTTGAGAAAAAATTTATGTTTTTAATAACACTTTGAAAATAATATATGTTCAAAGTGTTTTTTGATAACAGAAAAACGAAAGTAAATAAAGATAAGTGTAATTTCCCTATTAGTTATGTAATGATAATTTACTTTGTAGATTAGATTGGGAACAATGTTTTATACCAGCGGTGGTCAGGAAATTAAAGTTTGGGAGCAGTCCAACAACAAAAACAGTAAAAAACCAACCTTATCAGATAAAATCGAGTCGGCAAACGAGACACACACTGCATATGTTTTAATTTGCAAACATCTGCTTCAGTGCCAAGCGGGTCTCGATCGCGCACACTGTACCTGCTGCGCCCAGCTGGCGCCGTGCGTCAATAAGCATGAATTTTGTTGTTTCAACTTACTATTATGTAATGCAATTACACTTGTTGCGAATTATGCTTGCCTCAAAGCGAGACAATTTTCTTAAGCCTCAGAATGACGCCTGTTACCAAAAAATAGCTCTTAGATCAGTGGAAGCATGGTATATATTGCGGTTTAGTATTGTGATTTGTGGTCTTGAAATACATTTTTAAGTGTTTTGTGGTTTTATTCCCATGGTCCATGGAGGTCTCTTATCTGTGAATTCAGCTTATGCATTGCATCCGTGCATGATTTTCCACATGGTTGAGAGTAAAGTTTATTTGGCATTATTACTAGTTTTGGTCCTCTTTGGTATTTTCAGCGATTAAAAGATTTGTTATACGCAGAATGTAGTTTGAAACCATCTTAATGATTTTGACTATATTCTTTTCCGTTGGTCATCCCTGGTATTTATCGCGGTTGAGTATTAATATAAGGTTGTCAAAAAAGTCTTGCGGTATTTTTATTGAATTTTCAATTGTTCATAAAATTGGTTATAATAATGCGATTTAAGTCAAATATGCGCTGTTTTGTTCGATGACGAGTTCCCAACGAGATGCCAACTTCATAATGCCCCTCTTATAGAAGCTCGCTTCCCTATTGGCAAAAACTCGGAGAGCCAATTTTCACAGGACTCTCTTGTGGCCAACTTCCGACTACCAAGCTCGTTCGCCATGGACAGAAATAGGTGGTAATCACTTGGTGCGAGATCCGGACTATACGGTGGATGCAAAAGAACCTCCCATCCGAGCTCCCGGAGCTTCTGGCGCGTCACCAAAGATGTGTGTGGCCTGGCGTTGTCCTGATGGAAGACAATTCGGCCTCTGTTGATCAAAGATGGCCTCTTCTGCATGAGTGCTGCATTCAAGCGGTCCAGTTGTTGGCAGTACAGGTCCGAATTGAGCGTTTGGCCATAGGGGAGCAGCTCATAGTGGATGATTCCCTGCCAATCCCACCAAACACACAGAAGAACCTTCCTGGCCGTCAATCCAGGCTTGGCCACCGTCTGGGCAGCTTCACCGCTTTTCGACCACGACCGTTTGCGCTTCACGTTGTCGTAAGTGACCCACTTTTCATCGCCAGTCACCATCCGCTTCAAAACGGGTCGATTTTGTTGCGATTCAGAAGCGATTCGCATGCATCCATACGGGCAAAAATGTTTTTTTGCGTCAAGTCGTGTGGCACCCATACATCGAGCTTCTTTTTGAATCCAAGCTTCTTCAAATGGTTTATAACGGTTTGATGACTCATGCCCAGCTCTTGGCCGATGCTACGGCTGCTACTATGCCGGTCTCTTTCGATCAATTCAGCGATTTTATCGCAATTTTCGACGACAGGCCTTCCGGACCGTGGCGCATCTTCGATCACCTCTGCACCAGAACGAAAACGTTGAAACCATCGTTGTGCGGTGGAAATGGAAACTGTATCGGGTCCATAAACTGCACAAATTTTATTGGCAGCATGAGATGCATTTTTGCCTTTATCGTAGTAGTACTGTAAAATATGCCGTATTTTCTCTTTATTTTGCTCCATGTTTGCGACGCTATAACTCACGAACGACTAAAAACAAACAACAATAAATCAAACACGTGTTAGCGCGTGAAAAGAGCTTTCCAAAAAGCTCTAGCGTGAACCGATGCGACGAATACAACTAGAACTACGCGCTTGCAAAGACAAGCTTGCGGAAATACCGCAAGACTTTTATCGACTAATAAATATACCAGAAGTAACTGAAATTTGCGCAGCAGAAAACAAATTGTTAGCACTCTTGAAATAAAAGACACTCACAGTTGATTATAAATGACCTTGATCTTGTTAATACAATAAAATTTGGTTAAATCCGCAAGAAAAATTAGCTAGTTCAGAATTTTAAACCGAAAACGGAAATGGATATTATTATGCCTCTGCAAAGGGTATTATAATTTTGCCCAGAAGTTTGCAACGCATAAAAATATTCATTTCCGACCCTATAAACTATATATATTCTTGATCAGGTGACGAAAGTGTATTATAATTTTGCCCAGAAGTTTGTAACGCATAGAAGGAATCATCTCCGACCACATAAAGTATATATATTCTTGATCAGCATGACGAGCTGAGTCGATTGAGCTTTGTCCGTCCGTCTGTCTGTCCGTCTGTCTGTTTCTACGCAAACTAGTCTCTCAGTTTTAAAGCTATCGAGCTGAAACTTAGCACAGAGTCTTCTTTTTACTGCACACTGCTAATATGTCGGAACCGACCGGATCGGATGACTATATCTTATAGCTGCCATAGGAACTATTGGTCAAAAAAATAGGTCTTTGTGTAAAAAAATATTTTGTTTTTAATGTTATCGTATCCCACTTCAGCGATTATTAATATTATACGCTTTCACATAGATTTGGAAGTTTTTGTCAAAATCGGATGACTATATCTTATAGCTGTCATAGAAACTATCGGTCGAAAAGTGGGTTTTATTTAGAAAATCTGTTTGTTTTAATGCTGGCGTTCTTAAACTCTAATGTATTAAAACATTTGCAAGGGTATAAAAACTTCGGCAAAGACGAAGTTTGCTTGGCCTTCTTGTTTTATTTATTTATTTATTTAAGAAAATACCGCAACCGAAATCGCCCTGAAATTAAGAAAAATGTTTTTGAATGAATGATTTGATTGGAAAATATTTTTCCAAATTTCCCAGGGTGAATCGAATTAGGACCAATTTAATAGAAAAATTTCTTATTTTCAGGGCAGATTTGGGGATTATCAGGGTGATTTGTTTTTTGGTTAGTTGTTTAAGGTTATCAACGCTTTGAATAATCGATTGAAAATCGATTTGAAATCAGTGAACGAAAAGTTTTTTGTACAAAATATACAGTGTGACCGTACTATCGAAAGTTTTGATGACTTTAAATGAAAGTGACCAAACTTAGCTGGTCACACTTAAAGTAGCCAAAGCTCGTAATATGAGGCAAAGTTTCCTTCGTTGCATGACAAACGTCCCATCGACTCCTCATCTAGAGTCTCCACTGTTTGCCACTTATGTGTATTGTACAGCCTTTGGGGGGGCAACATTATGCTGTATCTGCAGAGAAAAATCAATGCGCAGAGCAAGAGCAAACGAATCAGAATAACGCAAGTCACGCTGTACATAATCTTGCCTCATGTACATATGTATATGTATGTATGTGAACGGACTGTCCTGCGCAGCAGCAGAGACGACAGAGATAGCAAGCATCAACCGCCCCAGAGCAGACGAGAGCAGAACTGGCTGCTGTGGTTGGTTCACTCGCAGACACACACACACACACACGCACACACTGTGCCACTCCTACGAGAACAAATCTGACAAAGGAAGCCTTCCACCTCCCCCTCCCCACCGCCACCATCACCAGCCACCCTCATAATTCAGCCTAAAAAATTCGACTTTGGATACACAGAGTCCGACCCTTCGGAGCAGAAGCTTAAGCCCTCGCTGCTGCTGCTGCTGCTGCTGACGGTGACGGTGACGTTGGCCCGAAGTCGGCTTTGTGTTTTCTCGCCCAATTACCAGGCGGCAATTTATCAGCGCTTCCCTCGAACTCTGAGACTGCGGCTGAGGAGATGTTGTTGCTGCTGTGTTGCTCTCCCAAATGCACTCTCTCTCACTCTCACTCTCGCTCTCGCCCAGCGGCGTATCTATGTGAAGTATCTGTGTGAACGGTGTGCGTGTGTATGGGTGCAGCAGCGGCTGCTTTGCGCTTTTATTACACCTGAGTTGCTGCTGCTGCTGCTGCTGTTTGGTTTTTCTTCTTCGGCAATGTCGTTGAACGCTGTCGTCGACGTCGCAGTCGCTACTTCAATTGAATTGTAATGAGCGTGTGGCGACGGCGGGCGGCGGGTGGCGTTGCTTGTTGTTGCCTCTCTGCTGTCAGTTCTTCTGCTGCCTACTCCTTCTTCTTTTGCTGCTTTATTTTTTTTATTTTTTTGGGAAAATTTGTTAAATTTTCGTCGCCAGCTTTACGGTTTTTTTACGTTTCGCTGTTGTGTCGCTGTTAATGCGTTTCACGTTTGTTGTTGTTGTTGTTGTCGTCTCCCTTTAGCTCTATCTTCAACTCTAATTTGTTTAAATTGTTTTTTAATTAACTGTCAGTGACATTTTCTTTTCATTGTTGTTATTTTTGGGTTGTTTTTTTTTTTTTTGGTGGTTCTGAACTGAAAGATGTTTGGCCATAATAAAGATGTAGATAGTTTACCACGGCGGTTGGGGAAAGTTGTGGTTGGGGCAGCTGGAAGGGAACGGAAAGCTTTTCAGAAAAAAATAGAATTAAATTTTAGATGAAATTTTATAATTTATTGAGTTGAATGGCCTTGCGGAAGTGGTTTAAAATCGTTTCGGAGCAAGAACCGCCAGCTGCAACGTTTATTGCACATGAAAGTAAGTAATTAATGTATTTTTAAACTAATTAATAGTGACTAACTGACCGTCATGACGAAGTAGCTAATCTATTAGCGATAGAGTTCTCGCCGATACCGTAAGGCGGAAAGGTAGTTTGCTAGTACCCTCCAGTTTCTCCCCGTTCATCCACCTAGTGTTTCCGCTCCGGACAGTACTGAGCTCTGTAGATGTAAAGCCCGTATCTCGCGCAACACGGACAGATTGCGATGAAATGCTCGACGTCCTCTTTGTACCCGTAGATTACAAAGACCACATATTTTGTTCGTAGAACGTGTATATGGGCATAATTTAGTGCCGTCATTTCGACTCTCGGGCCCGGAAAACGCGCGATGGTGGTGTGCCGTATGTACTCGTGAAATAGTTTGCACCCAAATCATGGTTGACTTTCGGTATAGATTTCTAGTGGTACTATTTTTCCGCTCTGTTTTTATAAAGAGTCCAACTTTCATTTGCGTCCGAGACGTTCCCAGTGGTTATGCTGACTTTCGAATACAATCACATTAACTTGTTTCCTAAGGTCACCCAAAGCTGTTAAAGCAGGGCTGCGCCCTCCTAGAAGCAGCTTGTGGCTAAAATTTCTCGGCAATCGGAGCTTCGACACGATAAAAATTTTTGGGATAACCAAAGGGTGCACGGAGACGGGCGATATCTATTGGTGGTAAGCGGTGTTAAGCGGTAGTTTGAAAATACGTTTGATAAAAGTGCTTTGGAGTCGATCCACATCCTCAAATACTTTATGGCCCCAGACTTGTACTCCATAGCACATTATAGTCTTTACTGTTGACTCAAACAGTTTGTATTTCGTACTGCGAGTACGTTACGCTTATTAAAAAATGCTTCCATGTACCGTGATAGCAACTTTGCGTCTCTTAGTTTTTTAGTACGAAGGACAGTTTGACGTTAGAGGACTCCAGATATTTAAAAGATCGAGCTTTCGAGCGGCATAGTTTCGTTCTCTGATTGGCGACCCCGTGGTCTCGTACGACCACACTTTTGTTTTCGAGCATTACGGAGGATGTAAATTGAAGTCTGGGACACGCAAGGAGGCAATGCGCGGCGTAGAGCAGGGC
This sequence comes from Lordiphosa stackelbergi, assembly GCA_018904235.1. Taxonomy (NCBI): domain Eukaryota; kingdom Metazoa; phylum Arthropoda; class Insecta; order Diptera; family Drosophilidae; genus Lordiphosa; species Lordiphosa stackelbergi. The sequence continues at coordinate 25,725 of JAEIFU010002548.1, forward strand.
TTTGATTTGCGATTGCAAAACAGAAATACCCCAGAAAGAAGTTAATATGATTGGAAAGTAGGTTGATGATGTAATGTTTATTTTGTTTTTTTGGTTGATAAAATGGTTTCTGACTTGGTGGTAAAAATTACTTTCACACAGGCAATAATTTAGACAAATTTTGATGAATATTTTGTTATATAGGCCAAATTAGGGAACTTTTCAGCTTAATTTCATCCAATTAATTGCATATGAAACCATAGTTTAAGTTTTAAATACAGTAAAATCAATAATCGAAGGCAATTTGAATCACATTTTGACCAAATTAGTTGCCTGTGTGACACAATAGTATGTGCATCTGTATCTTCAGCAATGTCTGCAGGTGTCTTGTATACCAAAGGCACATACAATATTTTCAATTTTTGGTTTAATTATTAACAATTCAGATTAAACTGTTTTTCGAGCAGTTGTTTTTTTTTTAATTTATAAGTGTGACCACATGCCCGCACTCATAAAAATACTTAATATGAATTGTCATGTACATTGTTTTAAAATAGACCATCTAGATGGTTAGCTTGAACGGATTTTTATATAGTCGGCGTTTATAATTTTTTTAACTGCTTGTGACTCTGTAATTGCATTCTTTCTTTTTTCAGTTATTAGCTGTCACTATTAGCTTGCTTTAGAAAAAAAGTGCGCGTAATTTTGTTTACATTTGTGTGATTGGCGCCCTTTTTAATATGGAGTCCACAAAAGAGCATTTTCGTCATATTTTACTTTATTATTTCCGTAAAGGAAAAAGCGCAGAGAGAGTTGCTAAAAAGTTACGTGATGTGTATGGTGATAAAGCCTTAAAAGAAAGACAGTGTCAAAATTGGTTTCGCAAATTCCGTTCTGGAGATTTTTCACTTAAAGATGAGCCACGTTCAGGTCGGCCAAATGAAGTTGATGATGACCAAATCAAAGCATTAATCGAATTGGATCGTCATGTAACTGAGCGTGAGATAGGAGAGAAGTTAAATATACCAAAATCAACCGTTCATTATCACATACAAAGTCTTGGACTGGTGAAAAAGCTTGATATTTGGGTACCACATGAATTGAAAGAAATTCATTTAACAAACCGAATCAACGTTTGTGATATGCATCTTAAACGCAATGAATTCGATCCATTTTTAAAGCGAATCATAACTGGAGATGAAAAATGGATTGTTTACAATAACGTTAATCGAAAACGATCATGGTCCAAGCATGGTGAACCAGCTCAAACCACTTCAAAGGCTGATATCCACCAAAAGAAGGTTATGCTGTCTGTTTGGTGGGATTGGAAGGGTGTGGTATATTTTGAGCTGCTTCCAAGGAACCAAACGATTAATTCGGATGTTTACTGTCAACAACTGGACAAATTGAATGCAGCCATCAACGAGAAACGGCCAGAATTGATCAATCGTAAAGGTGTCATTTTCCATCATGACAACGCCAGACCACACACATCTTTGATGACCCGGCAAAAACTGGGACAGCTTGGCTGGGAAGTTTTGATGCATCCACCATATAGCCCTGACCTTCCACCATCAGACTACCATTTATTTCGATCTTTGCAGAACTCCTTAAATGGTAAAACTTTCGGCAATGATGAGGCTATAAAATCGCACTTGGTTCAGTTTTTTGCAGATAAAGGCCAGAAGTTCTATGAGCGTGGAATACAAAATTTGCCGGGAAGATGGCAAAAGGTTATCGAACAAAATGGAAATTATATATTTGATTAAAGTTCATTCTAAGTTTGATTAAAAATGCATTTACTTTCTTTTGAAAAATCCGCAATTACTTTTTGGGCAACCCAATTAGGCAGAAGCCTTTAGTTTATCCGTGTGCACCCAATTCGGGCTTATTTACTTATTTATGTAAAATTTCTTCTTAGTGCTAAGTAAAGGACTTAGTTGCTAGTTCCAACTTGGATGCACTAATTACTATGACGATTTAGACAATTGTCGATATGGTCAATAAAGTATTTTTAAAGTATTGATTTATTAGTTCCTTTTAAATATTATACAATTTTTATTCCAAGGCTTACAAATGTTGGAAAAGGCATGCAATTTATTGCAGCTAGAAAAATGTAATAGAACATGTTTTTGAACCGAACCATTTTCTACTTTTGTTTGCTCCGGTTCAGGTTCGGGTTCGGAAAAAAAATTGTTCTGCTCCGGTTTGGGTTCGGTTCGGACTTCCCAAAAATTTCGGAGTCTCCGACTCCGGAGCGTTTCAACTCCGAACCGATTTGCAGCCCTGCATAAAAAGTACTTTCACTCAGAAAAAAAACCTAAGTAGTGGCAAATGAGAAGGCACTTGATCCAAGTACAAAAATTCTCATTTTAAGTTCCTATTTTGTTCAATGCTGAAATACCTTGATCCTATCAATGGTTTTGAAATAATTTACAAATTTCCGACTCTTCTTACTGTTATTTTCGAATAGTCTTGACAAAAAATTGCTTACTAAAATTAAGCACAAGAACTTTTCGAATCAATTCTGATATATTCTTAAAAAAAAAATACGAAGTGTGTTCAAAATCGCCAATTTTAAATCTAAGGGATTTGACTTTTTTTAAACTTTTGGTGGCGTTTCGTTGGATTTCATGTCCCACACTTGTGCTGACAAGGCCGGCCATATTGAATGCTTATGTGTTTTGGCTCTCCTTCGATTTTTCACTATTCCAAACAATGCACACTGTCCGGAATTGCCAAAATTTTGTCATAAAGTCAAAATTGTATTTTGTTTTGGTGACTTGGCACTACTGTTCTTTCAATAATAAGAAGAGCTATAAATGTATAGAGCAATTAATGTTTTAAAATGCCAAAATGTTGAAAAAGGCATGTAAATTACAAGAAAATAAAGAAATTTAGAGCTTTTTTAAGTTGTGCCTTTGTTTTTATGTGTGGTTGCTGTGGTATTTTTTAGGCGAATCTAAACTAAATGTCACTTGTTCCGTGGAGTAAAAGTGGGCAGCTCCTCATTGCTTCTCGCAACTAAAGATGCAATTGTGTCCATTAACATTTATATGACTTGGTGTAATTAATACATTTTGCTCGTTTTTGCTCGTTTTCGGAATATTTGAAATTGTTGCAGACGGGAACAGTGTATTTTTATTATTTTTGGCTTATTTTGCCAAAAAAATATTAAAAAAATCGGTCAATCCCGACTGTATTATACTCTGTACCTGCGTCGGAGAATGCTCAGAATGTATTTTGTTGCTGCAGCAGCACCAGAACGCAACGGAGCTGCAGCGCTGCGACATCGAAATTTCTTTTGCTTATAACTTTACTATCGATTGTCCGATCTTTACCATTCCTTTGGCAGATTGATAAGTAATGTTTATTACTAAAAATGTCTAAAAGGTTCGAACCATATATCTTCAAAATTGTGGGAGATATGAGGTTTTTCCAAAATTGCGGGGGCGGGAGGGGGCGTGGCAAAAATTGAAAATAAATGTAATCTGCCTGTGAGTATAACAAGTTTATGTCTCATACATGTCAAACCTCTATCTCCTACCATCTCTGAGATCTGTGCGCTCATAGGGACAGAGTTGTATGGGCGGTACTCGTGGGCGTGGTCGGACCGGTCCAAAATTTTGCTCGTTTCTTACTTATGTCACTACTATGTTCCAAGTTACAGCCCTACAGCTCGGTCTAGTTTATGACAAAATTTTGTACATTCTGTCCACTGGGCAATGGATTGCAGTGGCCTGGTGCATCATGAGCAATTGCCACGTTCAATAAGAAATATTACCTGCAAGTTATTATGCGCCTGGAGTTTTGGAAGAACCAAAATTGACCATGATAACGCCCCTGCTAACATATCGTTGCTTGTGCGCGAATTTTTGGCCAAAAACAACACTCTTATAATGCCCAGCCACCGTACTCCCACCGGATTCCCCCCAAAGACGGTATCGAAAGAAAAGCTAAACAAGGTAACAAAATAATGTATTTTCCAGGGGTTTCACCCCGGAATTTACAATAAGCTGGAAACTCAAATACACCTTAATTTTGGCTGATACGCGTCGTTAGTTATTCAAGGTCAAAGGTAAGAAATCAGTTCTTAGCTGTTATCAGCAATGATTACAATGATGTAAACATCCATTATAAAAATTGTAGAGCATTAAATTTGCCACAAATTTCGTCTTAATAAATTTGTCATAAGCCCAACCGTTATTGAGATAGAGGCCAGAGTCACCCATTATCACTGTAATGCAAGGTCAAATGTCGAATTCTGTGATTAATACCGTGTATAAAGTTATTAAATCATGATATATAATCTAACAACAATTTTGTTCTTCATCATATTTTGAGATTTCTTTCAAACTCGTTGGACACAATTATTCTTTGAAAGAGTAACAATTGATCTACAGGATTTTATATTCGTTAACTACACTAAGGGAAAAATGCTCTAAAATTTTAATATTTACCATTTGAATTTAGTATTTTCACATTGATTCAGCGTTAAATAGTGAATTCGTAAACATAAAGATTAACATGATTATAATCAGAGTGCAAACAATATGATTGAATATAACTCAAAGGCGAACAAGTTTTGAATGCAAGTTTGATGCGCGGTATCCACGGCTCGCGAAAATCTCTCGTGAAAAAAGTTGATATTCCACAGATACTTTGCAGAGTCTGCTAAGCCACTGCTATTAACACGATAACACAATAAGAGGAGCAGCAGAGGGATAGAGGAAGCACAGATACTGGGTTAACCTATATCTGCGAGAGACAGTGAAAAGTGGCGCTATTTTTAAAGATGTGAGTAGTAATGCCTAGAAGTTTGAATGGATAATATACGAAGAGTTTGTTTTAGTTTCAGAACATGAATCAAAATCCTGATGTCGTTCACGAGAGCTTCCATATGAGCTACACATGTTTCGAAAGCATTTCCAAATATTAGAAGCACACTTGATGTCCAAGAGCATGTCTCGCCCGGATTGCATACCACCTCAATTGGGTTGGCAGTAGTTTTGAGTGTTGAGATAACTTAAGTTCGTTGACTTATTTCTACCTTGGGAAACTAGGTATTTGGCGTCGGAGATATACAACGTCATGTGTCCTCGTCATGGGCGTCCTTATTGACATTTGCGCGGAGCTAAAGTGAGAGATAGCTCCATGGAGTAAGGGTGGAATGCTGCAAGACGCCAAGGAGTTTGAGGAGGTTTATAATTTTCTGAACTGCATTGGAGCAATTGATTGCAAACATGTGGCCATAAAAGCACCAATCAATAGCGGGAGCTTGTTTTACAACTATAAAGTATGAATTCACATTTTCGTATAACTTTAATTGCATTTTTAATCATTAGGCGACGTTTTCTGCGATCATTTTCAATTTGTTGTTGTTGTTGTCTTGCCCGTACAAAGTAAAATCAAAACCTATTTTCGTTTCGTCGCCACAAAGAAAGGCGTGAACAGCCCTTAAAGCTACGTTATTTGTTTAACATAACGTAGTGGCAAACGTAAGCTATTTATCCCGAAAAGTGGAAACCGATTATGAAACGGCGACACGAACAAATTACGTGGCAGATTTTTTATATGGAGTTTTTTTCATTTCGCGGCCATTTCGGGAGCCGTGGGTACCGCCCTTAAAGAACAAATTCAGTTTGTTCGGATGTTAATGAATGTATAAGCTATTTGCAATCGAACGAGGCCGTTCTGTAAATCTTCTGCAGTGTCAAGAATGAAATTTAGTCCCGGGTTAAATTTTTCTCATTTGTTGTCTTCCCCTTAATTGATAAAATGTAGTTGTTGGCAAAGGAACTTTCAAAAATATGGAAGCCAACCATGTCATCGACTTCTTTGAAGGTCCTTAATGTTAATTATTAAAAATATCACCAAAAAGCACGCCTACTAGATCAAATGGCGAAAATAAAGCGTATTGAAACCGACTATACAAAGCCAAGTAGATTTGAGCAGTCGATTCAAAATCGCTCAAATTTACCATCTGATCTGAAATTGGAAATTCAACGTTTATACCAAAATCTGTAGTGATTTATGTTTCTCTTTTCATTACTTTTGTTTTAGTAATGGCTGTGTTCACCAGCGCAAGTCGATGACGAAAAAATCGATTTATCTAGTTCGATAGTTGAGGTCAAGGAATGTGAAATGAAATATGAATGCTAATTTTTTGGACAAACAGACAGACGGACGAACAAAGATCAAGAAAATAAATAGTTTAATGGGTCCTAAATAAATATTTCTGTACGTTGCAAACTTCTGGGAAAAATTATAGTAGCCTTTGCGAGGGTATAAAAAGGTGAGAGTGTCTTTCACAATCCCGAGCTTTTGATGTGAAACATGATGCTTAATTTAAGGGTTTAATTTGAAAATCACAAGATTTCTCAATGGTATATAACTCAGCTATGGCAATCTTTCTAAAGAAGAAAACTAACAAGGAGTAGAAACACCAACAACAAGATTACTTGCTGCTTTTATCTTTCTTTTTTCTGTAAGTCTTGTTTATTGTGCTGCTCCAGAGATAAATGAAATTGAAATAGCAAACAATAGCAATAATTTAAAACCATCTCTGCCCCCGCCGGACCACTACTGTTGCCCCTCGAACCACCCACTGTCAAGTCACTGTAAAGTCACTGTTTAGTCATTGCTTAGTCGCCTTAAAGTCACTGTTTAGTCACTGTTAAGTCACTGTTTAGTCACTGAAAAGTCACTGTAAAGTCACTGTTAAGTCACTGCCAAATCACTGTTAAGTCACTAATTAGTCACTGTTAAGTTATTTTCCCCCTCTTTCCCTGTCAAGCCATTTTCCCTAACTCACTGTTAAGTCACTATTACCCCACCCCAAACTGTTAGTTATGACAAGTAATACACTGTTAAGTCACTGTTTAGTCACTGTTAAGTCATTTTCCCCCTCTTTTCCCACCCACTTTCCCTCTCTTTCCACACCTTTACCCCACCCCAATCTTTTTGATACTATAATAATACATAAAAAAATTAAATTTTCACATACTTTAAAAATACACGCACTCCACATATGAACGCGCATGCATACACAAAACTTTTGGGAAGTTTGCTTTGGAGAAAATAGAATTGAGTGTCTTTTCCTTTCATATTTTCGTTGTGTTATTTGCAAAAAACGAGAGCGTCAGTATAAAGTCGCCGGCTAAACTTCGATATACCCGTTACTCATGAAACGAGAGCGTGAGTTAAAGTCGGCTCTTACCGACTTCGATATACCCGTTACTCATGAAAAACATGTTTAACAGTGTTCCTGCGTTCCTTAGTGTGATAATCGAAAAGTAGCAACATATTTTAGGGTGGGAGGGGTGGTAGCGGGGGGCGTGGTTCCTTTTTGCTCATAACGAGAACCTTCATCCGTCTTTATCATTTCTGGCATATCGATTCATTTTGCTAATTACTAACTATCTCTAAAACGTAGAATCGTCAATCTTTTAACGGTAGGAAGTATAACGTTTTCCAAATAGCGGAGGCGGGAGGGGCGTGGCCAGAAATTTGAAACAAACTTGATCTGCGTGCAGAAAAAAAGAAGCATTTGTCCCATACATGTCAAACCTCTATCTCTTACCATCTCTGAGATCTAGGTGTTCATACAGACGGACAGACGGACTACGGACGGCCGGATCTTTAATAATGTCGAAATAATATCAATTTTTCATATCAATGTGATACTATTTCTACCTAAACATATGGACGCTATAATATCATCATGATATTTCTTTCAGATGAAGGCCGATTTGATACTCAAAATACCCGTATGATACTAAATATAGTGATCTTTTTTTCTGTGTGTAGAAAGAGTTGAAAGTGTTGACAGTTATTTGCGAGCTACATTTTTTTTTTACCAAAATATCAATATGGAAATGATACTTTCTCAATATCGATATAGACAATTTTAAAATATCCGGCAGATTCATGAGGGACCTGTGCCAAGAGCACTGGTTCCTAGGCTCCTCTATTCTGGTAACTCTTTGCTCCATATTCTATCAAACATCTTAGTCAAATGAAATGGCCAAGGCAACTTGCAATATCTAATATACTAACTCTTATTGCTCATGGCAATCAATTTTCATGGGCACATGATTCTGTCGCTGTCCACTCCCGCCACTGTCCGCCAAAAATGAGCGTTATAATCACAATTACCGAGAGATATTGGGACTATGTTTTCGCAACAAGAATGTATCTGCAAGTCCCCTTCTCTCCCTAAAACGATAGCAACGACGCCTTGTCCAATGCCCCAATATTTCTGGGCTTATCAGGTGGAAATGATTGAACGGCTTCGACTCCGGCGGCTGCGGGTGGTTGGATGGTTGCTCCATCGTTTTTACTTTTTTTTTTTGCGCCTTTGATGTGCGCTTATCTAATCGACAGTCGCAGTTCCAGTCGCAGCTCACCAAGATTAGCGAGGCTGGGATGTGGCTGGTGACTTTTCGAATGGTATTTTTATGGCCAACTGGAGATATGTGCAAGCGTTTGTGTGTGTGTGTGTGTTTGTGTATCGATTACTCATGCCTCCTATCGCATTTCAGTTCCAGATACAATCCCACAAGTTCCAGAGATTCTTGGGAAAAGTGCGATAGCTTTACAGCTGTGTGTAGAGAGCAGAGAGACTTCACCCATTGATTTCTCTAAAGACCTGACTATATGTCTCTCTGGCTGGGCACGTCAACGTATGCCTTTATGTAACCCGAACTTGGGTAAGAACAGGAAGACGTGTTCAAATTTAAAACGTTCGAAAGTCATGGCCTGCCTTCCGCTCCGTCCCAATACAATGGCATGCTGCACTCTTCTTTATCGTAGCGTAGGTACAATTATATGGGTGTAATCCCTGGGGGACTGCACGAGCTTTCGATAAGGCAGCACCAATAATGGTATCGCAGCGATCACAAAAAGACTGCGCAAAATGTGTGGCAATCGGTCTGAACGGAGGGCACCTGTAAATGCGTTCAAGTCTGTGTCAATTTCTTGGTCTCTGGTTACGATTGCAGCCTCATGGCGCCAGCCAGTGACGGCGTAATTGGAACACACCACTGTGAGTCGTTCAATGAATTACCCAATTCTCACTCTATCTAAGTCTACGTGCCGCATAATGTACATCCATAAGTTTTATACCTTCTTGTTGGTGGTGGCATAACAAAATGCAGTCAATTTTACATAACCCGGGAACTGGGAGTAGAAGAAGTTGGGTGACCTCATGTCTTTTTGGAAAAGATTTGGAGAACCAGACACTGAGGCACTAAGAATATTTAAGCTTGGGGAAATCTATAGATCGCGCTTGATGCTGAGTTCCAAACTCTCCATCTAATTAATAGAACCCTACGTGGACAGGGTCTACCGTGTGGTCTCTAATAGGCTGAAGAAACTAATCATTAGGCAACGACAGGAGACCACTGATCGTATAAAACCAGTTCAGAAAGCTGAAGGCTTAGGAGAGTTCCAAAATCTTTAAAACTCGATGGCAAAGTATACTGATGATTAGGAAGGTTCTTTCAGAATTCAGGTGACTGCTAATACGATTTGAAAACCATCAGAAAATGTTTCATAACATTGGTTTTTAGCATGGAAAAGGTGTCTGCAGAATCTAAACAGAGAAGTCTGTACCCTGACTTCTTGCTACCTTCTTTGTACTCTCTCCCGCTTGTCCTTTGCCATGAAATGAAACAGAAAGCTTAAAATTTCTAACATTGCTTGCGCCTTTGTTTCTCTGAGAACCACTAGACTTGGCGTCACTTTCAATTTTTAGAACAAACCTCTTTTGTTCTAGTCATTCGGTGTGTTTTTTTTTCGCTTTGCGTTTTCTTTTCAGTTTTCCTTTTCCTTTTTGCCTAATTTCCATTAAGAAGTAATTATGTTGCTGCTCATTAATTTCGTGATCGCATGCCATGTGAAGAGGCGAGCTCTAAATATTACATAGACACCACTTGGGACTTGGCAGGGGTTGGGGAACACCTTAGCAACCGCACTTCGTAGGTAAGCACCTGCTGCTGACGCTGCTGCCGCTGCTTTTGAGCGGTAACCCAGGCGGCACAGAGACAGCTGTCTTAGCTCGTGACCAGAAACGACCGTTCGATGATCCGCCTCTTCGGTTAAATTTAGATCAAGCCACCCGCTAATCAATGTTAGCGGTCATTGGGCGTTCATCCACCGTCAACAGTTTATCCAAAAGCGTTGAACGTTTATCACGCTTCAGCTAAATAAAAGAAAGTCTCGAAGAGAGACAGAGAGAGAGAGGGGGCGGGGAAGCGGGAGAAGAACATGCATATGTGGATCAGGGCAATCTTCAGATCTGAAAGAGGTAAAATGAAACAACAATGGCAACTCGCCCAGACCTTGAAACAGTTCAAAAACGTAAACGGTTCAGTGATCATTGGGATGTAAAACAGAAAACGAAACAGAAGCAGAAGAGATAATGACTGCCGCACAACATCCGTCATCTTGGCAGAGTCGGAGTCAGAGTACCAGAGGATGAGCTTGGTAGTCATAGGGGTCTGGCGTGCGCTCTGATCTGCCTGACTGCGTCGCATCTGAAAAGGTCTTGGTCAAAAAAATCATTGAGCCGCAGCCGGGCCAGTGTTGGTGAATGCCGGCATTTGTGGTTTCGCTTCTTCCCCTCAACACACACAGACAACAGCTTTTGCCTTGGGATGCAGTCCTCCCCAGACAACACGGTGTGCCGACCCAAAAGGTCTCTCTGTCTGCCGACGCCCCGTTGTCGTCGTCGTTGTTGTTGCCGGTAATGATCTTTAACCAAGCGTAACGTTCGTTTTCAGTGCGTCTACATCTGCGTCGTCATCACCATCATCATCATCATCATGATCGTCGCCGTCGTCGTCTTCTTCGTAGCCGTCATCTTGCAGCCATTTCTTCTCTTTCCAGACATTAACTGAAGCTTGCTCCACCCGCTTCGCTTCCGCCACAATCTCGTGGCTCTGGCATTTAAATGGCTGAACTCCCCATGCTGCCCAGATAAAGATACATCTTTCCATCTCTGTGTGTGTGTGTGTGTGGGCTTTGTGTAATCTTAAAGCTTGGTATGGAGATACCCGCGAAATACCCGCGAAATGAAAAAGTCCATATAAAAAAAATGATTTCGCACGGATTTCGCAGGTTGCTGTTTCGTGAGTTGGTATGGAGTTCACGCGCGAAATTGACATATCGATATCACAGCGTTGCCACCCGACGTCAACGTGTCACGCGATAGACACCCGATAGTCACGCGATGAGTTATGATTTCGAAGGTGTGAAATATATGTAAAACATATTTTTCGTCTCTACATACACACTACATGTGGCGGTAGACACACATATACATACAAGTGTTGTGGCGCGGTATATTAAATTGAGTAAAAAACTAAAACAAAAGCATTAAAAAGGCAGAACAACTTTTTATTGGAGGAGAAGGTGGCCTTAGGTAATTTAATAAAAGATAAATCTGTTTTGTGGAAGCTCATCCATAAACAGCATTATGATAGCGGCTTGACAAAAATTATCTCGGAAAGTATAGGTGGCTGCCTTTGGAAAGGAAGGTAAATATAGTATTTATTGAGTTTAATTATGTTATTCACTATGTTTGTTTTTGCTATAGGACCATTGCAAAACGGCTTGGTCTTCGTTAAAGGACAGCCTTCTCTGCCGGAGTGATAAGCGCGCCAAGAGTGGAAGCGATGGAGGCGTACCCATCGCAACTCAAGGAGGCAACGATGTGAAGTGGGAGTCATGTCGCTTTTGGCCAACTTATGCCACGAGAACCTTAACTCCTCCTACGAGATTGCTGATGATGAGCAACTTTGGCCCAGCACAAAGTGATTCAATTGTGGACGACGGCGATTCCGTATGTCCAACGGATCAGCTGCATAACTTTTCAGTGGTCGGACTTGGGACTTCATTGTCGCGCAAGTCGTGGACGACATCCTCTTATCTATGCCGTTCCATTATAAATACATATAAACGAGATGTCATGGCCCAGTCCATTCAGCTTCTTCCCTAGTCGTGTCCATAAAGCACCAATTGCCTATTGGAGCAAATTGTTAAAAAATTACAAATAAAGTAAGGATTATTATTGTAGCAACTATTGCATCATTGGAGGCCACCACAACTATTCGCTGTTAATTCATTTGAATTTCCCCGCCAAGATAAATTTGAAAACAAATCAACTAGAGATGAGCGTCTTATTTCGCACTTGCTATCGACGAAATAATGTGCAGAGATTTCGCACACTTTTCGCAAGTATCTCCATACCAAGCTTACAAAACTTGGACATTATTCTTAAAAATAACATTCTGTGGAATCACAGGAACTCCAATTACACAATTAAGTTACTGGTGCAGTTTAGGAGTAAAACTCCCAAAAAGTGACTTTCCAGACCGAAACTTCAGGATGGACCTTAGGGCGATATTAAAACAAAAATGGGTTTTGTTTGCGTTTTTTTCGGACTCAAAAAAAAATAGCTCTTCAGACAGATGTAAAAGGATGTAGGCACAGGAAGAAGTCCTTAAGAACGGCGGAATTTCGCGCAATTTCTGGCGGACCTTTGAATAGTCCGAAACAAAATAAATTTTACAACAGAAAGTTATCCCTTATTAGGGGCCCCAAGGGTTGAATTTTCCATAGATATCTGTGGTCTCAACCTCCCTCTATGATCTGAGATCATTTAATTTTCGTAGCTCATGAATCAGAATTCTTGGCTCGACGAAAGACCTTGATCTTGCTCCCCTGCCCAACAGAATCGTCGAAATATTCAGCGGAATAGTCCGAAAAATGAGGAGGAATGAAATTATAAAGCTTGGCTAAAAAGAATCATAGGAAGCGAAGCAGACAGCCAACGATTTCGCAGAAATTCCATTTAACACACACACACACACGCGAGCACAATGGCAAATTAAGAGATACCAAACTACAGACAGCAGAAGACTGTATCAAGTCACGGATACAGATGCGGATACTAAAATGCTAATGCGTCCAAGATGACCATAAAACAAGACGACGACGACGAAGACGAAAAAGAAGAAGAAGTCGAGACCCATACCCATGCATCGTTGGCTCGGACGCTGTGGTCATGCGGATTGCGGATTGTGTGCGCCCGCGTAGCGTGTGAAAAATGGGGGGCTGTGCTGCAGAAATTGATTTTTTATGGTCCAACTGTAAGATCGGAGAACGAGAGAAAGAGACGCTTGCCCTGCCCTGCCCTGCCCTGCCCCTGCCTTGCCTTGATCTTCAAGTAGCGTCAGCCATTTCGATGTATGTATGTATATTTGTGCGGGTATGTAGGCGTGAAAATCTCAGCCATAGCAAATAAACAAGCAGCCCGCGGTAGCGGTAGCGGGAGCGGGATCATCATCAGCCACCAGATACAGATACAAGTTTGTGTGTGCCTCCAGACACCCATCTTTCAGTGGATTTTGTCTGAGTGTGTGTGTGAGTCTCGTACACCCATAAGTGCTTCATTAATCTCTGTCAGCGACGCGACTTTTGTTGGCTGTGCGCCCTGCCCTGCCCCCCTCTGAATGATTTTCGTTTCTTTTTAGTTTTTTTTTTTTTTGCCTCTTTCTGTGGCTGTGAATGTGTTTCGTATCTGTATAGCTGTCATTGTGGTTTGCTTTGATTCCCCTTGGCTGTCCACTTTAGCAGCCATGGATGGTGGAGAGGGGCAGTGGAGGCCAGCTAGGTGGGGGGCGACTTCATCTTGTTGTCTTTGATTTTATGTTTTGCTTTTAATGCATCTTCGATGTGATTGGCTAAGGGGGACCTGAACTTATACTGGTGGTTTCTATTGATCCATGAATTTCCAATGTTTTAGATGCCTGAGAATCGTTTTCCACCTTTACATAGACTTAATCTGATACGAAACCGGCTTAGAATAAGGAAAGTTTTTAACCCTCTTTTTCCAAACTATTCACCAAAATTCAACTTTATAACTTAATTAATTTTTAAGATTTCGAACCGCTTCATAGACTTGGGACATGGTCTATGACTCTTTCCTAATCTACCTACCTACATAAACCGGGCCTTTTAAGTTGATGACTTTCCGCACCTAAATCAAAAACTGATGTTATCTTTATTTTTTAAAAGGCTCAAATGAATAAGAATTTATACGATTAATTTCCTGTGCATTACGCAGGGATTGTCCGGAAAGTAATGGGACTGATTTTCTTCCGCCGCGACGGTACTTCTACTTCGGAGCGTGCGCGCTCGTACTGGATTCGGTAGAGGGCGTTCCTAGCTAACGAAGTTGTCTCCGAGCACCTGGAGAGTCAGGACAGTCATTTTTGCGCGACGTGTTTCTGTGAGTGGTGCATGCCGGCAAGAGGTACGCGAATAAATTCTGTGTGAAACTCGGTAAATCTGCGACAGAGACGTTTGATATGATCAAGCAGGCTTACCCAGAAGGCTTACCCAGATGTGTGTTTTGGTAGCACCAGGCCTTTTTGGAGAGCCTCGAAGAGGTCGCCGAAGAAGACCTTCGACTTTGACAAACACCGACAATGTGACTCGACTGCGCAAAGTTTTGAACTCAGACCGTTGACAAAGTATTCGTTTAATTGCCCAGATGTTAAATTCACCAAAATCTGTGGTTCCTGACATTGTGTCGGAGCATTTGAACATGCGCAAGGTGTGCGCGAAGATGGTCCCAAAAGTGAACTTGAAAAGTGACTTCTTGTGAACAGCTACCTGACCAAGGCCGGCATCCCAACGCTTCTGCAGCCGCCCTACAGCCCAGATGTTACCCCCCTTCCCCCGGACTTTTTTTGTTTCAGCATTTTGAGACGACAGAGGGGATCCAAGCAGCAGGGCTATTCCGGAGAATCCCTTCCGTGACGCCTTCAATGCTTGGAAATCGCGCTGGAAACGCTGCATCGATGCAGAAGGAGCCTATTTGGAAAGTTTTTAAAGAATTGTAACGATTGGTTCAATAAATTTTTTAAATCGACTCAGTCCTATTTCCGGACAAACCCTGTACATGAGTAACTTCAATTGGCAATTTAAATGGAATTAAAAAACTTAATTAATGCAGGTATTTTAGGATGTTTCGGATGAACGAGTGCGTGTGCTTCTGCTATGGATCGACTCTTTTCCTTCTGCTTTTCTCGACCGTCACTTTTCGTCTCTTTCTCCTCCTTGCCTCGCAGGGTTGCAAATATAGTGTTTATCGAACTAGTAGACAGTGGGACAGATTCAAATTGTGACGCCAATGCTGCATCCAGCATGAAACACCGATAAACTTATTAGTATGCTTGACTGAGAGTGCCATTTTAATAAAAAAAAATCCGAAATTAGATCTCGACATGCCCATCCTGCTAATTGCGGTTTGCACAAACATTTTTGTTAATTTTATACACAATTTCAAAAATAGTCAAAAACGGAAAAATGGAAAAAGGGTTTTTAAAAACGTGATTTCTCCAGGTTTCTCAGGTTTTAAATTATTTAATAATATTAAGTAATTGTTGCTAAAAATTATTTATAATTTTTTTCTAAGTGTTAACCACCATGATATTGCTTCTAAGGATAAACAGTTTATTGTCCTAAAATATCCTTTGAATTTTGGTGTTTTCAAAAAGATGGAGACTTTATAGTTTGAAAGTTATGAATTTTTTAAGTTATAAACAAAATAAAAGATGCCCTTAAAGAAAGCTTTGCCACACAATAGGATTCAAAAGCTGTGTAGCTGAAACCTGTTTTGTATACTTCGTATTTATCAAGCTTTCAAGAAATGTCAACATCACGCAGATCGGACGTCCATTTCATATAGCTGCCATACGAATGCTATGATTAATTGCATTTTGTTGTGGATTAGGGTGACCAGAGTTTTCCAAGTATATTATACCACAAACAAATTCAACATTCCTATGGCAGCTATATGATATAGACGTCCGATCTGTGTGATGTTGACATTTTTGAAAAGCTTGATATATATAAAGCCAACTCGCCAAGTTTCAGTCGTAAGGCTTTGAAACTGACTGCGTGGCAAAGCATACTTTACGGGCATCTTTTTATTTGTATAATAATCAAAAATTCATAACCTTAAAACATAAAAACTCTCCATCTTTTGTAAACACCAAAATTCAAGTTAATTATTAGAACAATTAGTGACATCTTGAGCTAATATCATGGTGGTGCTACTGAAAAAATTATAAATAATTTTTAACTTAACATACTAATATTATTAAATAATTAAAAATCTTTAAAATTATAATTTGAGTAGCTGCAATCAAAATACTTTCAGCAATATCAGCACAAAGCTGTCCGATGACCAAGCCTGAGAAACCACGTTTTAAAAAAC